>SJYC01040185.1:0-34718 GCA_006408675.1 Madoqua kirkii | reverse complement strand
GGTCTTGATTTTATCTTTTTTTCCCCCCTCAGAATAATTTTGGATGAAGCTGCCTTACACCTGTCTGACAAGTGTAATACTGTTACTATAAATTTGAATAGAGGTAAGAGTTAAAAAAAACAATGTCTAGGATAGATGAATACAGTTTTATTTTTTGTATCTCAATATTTTTAAAATATTTTAACTCTGAAATAATGCCATGAAATTAAAAGACGCTTACTCCTTGGAAGAAAAGTTATGACAGCATATTAAAAGGCAGAGACGTTACTTTGCCAACAAAAGTCCGTCTAGTCAAGGCTATGGTTTTCCCAGTAGTCATGTATGGATGTGAAAATTGGACTATAAAGAAAGCTGAATACCGAAGAATTAATGCTTTTGAACTGTGGTGTTGGAGAAGACTCTTGAGAGTCCCTTGGACTTCAAGGAGATCCAACCAGTCCATCCTATAGGAAATCAATCCTAAATGTTCATTGGAAGGACTGATGCTGAAGCTGAAACTCCAATACTTTGGCCACCCAATGTGAAGAACTGACTCATTTGAAAATACCCTAAGAAAAGTTATGACAGCATATTAAAAGGCAGAGACGTTACTTTGCCAACAAAAGTCCGTCTAGTCAAGGCTATGGTTTTCCCAGTAGTCATGTATGGATGTGAAAATTGGACTATAAAGAAAGCTGAATACCGAAGAATTAATGCTTTTGAACTGTGGTGTTGGAGAAGACTCTTGAGAGTCCCTTGGACTTCAAGGAGATCCAACCAGTCCATCCTATAGGAAATCAATCCTAAATGTTCATTGGAAGGACTGATGCTGAAGCTGAAACTCCAATACTTTGGCCACCCAATGTGAAGAACTGACTCATTTGAAAATACCCTGATGCTGGGAAAGATTGAGGGCAGGAGAAAGGACGACAGAGGACGAGATGGTTGGATGGCATCACCGACTCAATGGACATGAGTTTGAGTAAACTCCAAGAGTTGGTGATGGACAGAGAGGCCTGGCGTGCTACAGTCCATGGGGTTGCAAAGAGTTGGACACGACTGAGCGACTGAACTGAACTGAAGGGTCTTATCAGTTTGAATATTGTAGTACCAGTTTGTAATATCAATAACATTGGTGAAATGCATCAAATTATATATACTTAATTAATATAAGGCAAATTTTGTTTCTAACTAAAAATAAAGAGAACTGTAGGATTTTTGTAGGTTGAAGCTGTATTTTCATTATAAGTATTTGTAGTACTGCCTGCCACAAATCTTAAAGAAAGGCTAGTTTTATTACATGTCTGTTGGATAAGCATTTTTTGAAAGTTATACTCAGATATTTTATAATTAAAATTTTTTAGATTATGTTCGTGTGATGGATTGGGGCTTTTGGAATTAACCATAACTGCAGTAAAGTCTGATTCCGATGGAGAGCAAGTAAGTTTTTAAAATAAATAGATATTTTTACTTGAGTATTTTTATTTTATAGAAAAGGCTAAAAACATACTGAACTTTTTCCCACTTGCCTAATTTTGGTCAGAAATAGATAAAATATTTTAAAGTTAAGATTGAGTTATTATAAATAGATATTTCCTGTGGCAAAACAAATTATTTATTTTATTTAATGTAAACCTATGCAAAGATGTTTTTTCTCTTGTTTTAGTAAACGTTCTTATCCTTTCTTCCCCCCGTCCCGTCCAGACTGAACCACGTTTTGAATTGCACTGTTCCAGTGACGTTGTCCATGTTCGAACATGCTCAGACTCTTGTGCTGCTCTAATGAATCTGATTCAATACATTGCAAGCTATGGGGACTTACATGCCACTAACAAGGCAGACGTGAAGCCGGGAGCTCCTCAAAGAAAGGTGAAGGTACAGTCACCAACCTTCTTCTTTAGAGATCACTAACCCCGCCCGATTCCATCCCGATGAGTGGCATGGGGACATTAGTGAGGTCTTCTTGGCAGTTGTAGGGTAAAAAGAAAACTGAAAAATCATCTGTCTGTTCCTTACTTTTAATGCAGTGGGGCCTAGAAAGGTGATTCCATGGGCCTTTTGGGAAAACAGTTCTGCTGTTGGACACTCTTGATTTCAGAACGTTCATCTTCTCAACCAGCATACGTTTTCCCAGATTTAAGTTATTTTCATATGTCCTCAAGGAAGAAAGAAAACATTTGTCATCATGTGAGAGCCTGTTATATGCAAATTGTGTGTAAAAATGCTATGAGAAGGTAGATGGCAGGAATTAGTATTATTACCAGAGACTCATTTATATGATATTATCTTTCATGTTTGAAAGGATCCAATTTTGAGTATGCTTTCTCAATGTGATTTCCTCGTACCCAGCACAGTCAACAAGTTAAAAGTTATTATCTCTATTTTATAGATGAATAAGTTAAGACCCAGAGAATTTGAGGAATTTACCCTAATTAAGAGCAGATATAGCCACAATATGCCTATGTCTCAATTCTCAGTTCAGTGCTTTCCTGTGCCCCCAGCTGTCACTTCTTTGCCCTCTTATGTCCAGATTGAACAGTGTCCAGTTTGTTTAGCGTTTTCTGTTTTCCAGTGTTTTCATTCTTCTTTATGGCCTCTTCTGTGAACAGAATTCTCAACCTCCTTAGGTCAATAGATCTCCACTAACGATCTGACAGGCCTCGTGTTAGCTTTCGTGCAGGCTGACCTTACTCCTCATTTAGGTTACACTTCTGTTTTTGTTTCCTTGTTCATGCTATTGTCTTGTTGATAATAAAGTGAATGATGACGTACTCTTCCTACTGGTACTTCTCTTTTTAAAAACAATTTCCAGTTTTTTTGTTGTTGTTCAGTTGCTCATTTATGTCCATCTCTTTGCAGCCTTTCGGACTGCAGCACGCCGGGCTTCCCTTCATTGTCTCCTGGAGTTTGCTCAAACTCATGTCCGTTGAGTTGGTGATGCCATCCAACCATCTCATCCTCTGTCGTCCCCTTCTCCTCTTGCCTTCAGTCTTTCCCCGCATCAGGGTCTTTCCCAATGAGCCAGTTCTTTGCTTCAGGTGGCCAGAGTATTGGAGCTTTGGCTTCAGCATCAGTCCTTCCAGTGAATATTCAGGGTTGATTCCCTTGAGGATTAACTGGTTTGATATCTTTGCTGTCCAAGGGATTCAAGAGTTCTCTAGCCCCACAGTTCAAAAGCATCAATTCTTTGATGCTCACCTTTCTTTATGGTTCAGCTGTCACCCCCACACATCACTATTAGAAAAACCATAGATTTGACTCTGCAGACCTTTGTTGGCAAAATTATGTCTCTGCTTTTTAATATGCTGTCTACGTTTGTCATAGCTTTTCTTCCAAGGAGCAAGCATCTTTTAATTTCATGGCTGCAGTCATCATCTGCAGTGATTTTGGAGCCCAAGAAAATAAAGTCTGTCACTCTTTTCAGTGTTTCCTTATCTATTTGCCATGAAGTGATGGGACTGGATGCCCTGATCTTCATTTTTTGAATATTGAGTTTGAATATTGAGTTTTTTTTCACTCTTCTCTTTCACCTTCATCAAGAGGGTCTTTAGTTCCTCTTGCTTTCTGCCATAAGGGTGGTATCATCTGCATTACCGAGGTTTTTGATATTTCTCCTTGCAATCTTGATTCCAACTATTGCTTCATCCAGCCCAGCATTTTCACATGATGTACACTGCATAGAAGTTAATCTACAGTTTATTCGAAATTATTTTAAATTATCCCTTCCAAATGAAATCTTTCCATTTTAGAATGCTGACATTTTAAATGCATGGTTTGGATTTAATGAATCCATAGTTCATTAACATAAATTGTTAAGCATTGGTGCTAGACTTGAACCTCATGACCCACCATTAGTAGCTCTCCCCTCTCATATATTCCCCCTACTGTCTTTAGGTATATGTTTGTTCTAAGAAATGAGACTTGGCTCTGCGGTGGCTTTGCCTCAAAGGTGATGGCAGCAGTCAGATTTGAGCAGATCAGCCTCTACACAGAGATCCTTCTCCCCCAGCTTCAGTGCAGTGTTTTTCACCTTTCTTCTCTTCTAATCTATTACCTCGTCGAGATTCAGTTAAACGGTGCTGGCATTGAAATGATAACACACTTATTTCAATTTGCCAGCAGTTGTTGGGGTGAAAACGATGATACTAAAGACTTAAAAATGTAACAGCTGTTGAGTAGAATATAGAAAAATGAATATGTTCCTGTTTCTGATGTTTGTATAAAATGTGGTCCATTTCCAGGATAAAATAACTTTCAAGTAGTGTGCTGTTTAGAGCATTTTCAATTGTTTATAATTAGTGTTTTTGGTTGTAGGTAGATTCTGTTGGTCGGTCATCCTCACGTGGTCCAGTACTTCCTGAAGCAGATCAACAGATATTACGAGATTTGATGAGTGATGCTATGGAGGAGATTGACATGCAAGAAGCAGCATTATCTGTAAAGCCACAGTCTAATGGTGAGACAGACCCAGGACTTTTTCCCTGAGAGCTGCGATGTAGTTGAGGCTTACATTGTTTGCATTCTTATAGATTGCTCAATAAGTAACTAAAAAGACAAGTCTGAGCTTGGGTGGGTATTTATTAGTCAGTCAGTTTGTGTTTTATTGAGTGTCTAGTAAATAAATAATTACTGACTAGAGGCTTTTCTGGTGGCTTAGCAGTAAGGAATCTGCCTGCCAGTGCAGGAGATGTGGGTTTGCTGCCTGGGTGGGGAAGATCCCCTGGAGGAGGAAATGGCAACTCACGGCCAGTATTCTGGCCTGGGAATCCCATGGACAGAGGAGCCTGGCGGGCTACAGTCCACGGGGTCACAAAGAGTCGGATGTGACTGAGCAACTGAACAACAACAACAGATTTTTATAGGGGAGACAGATAAGTTGCAAGGTAAAGCTTATGTTTTCTGGTAGCTTATAGTTTAGTAAAACAAACGGGCGCTAAGCCAGACTGATGCAAGTAATTAGAATGATTGAGAAGTGATGGGAGAAAACACTTCAGAAGGTAGTATGTACTCTATAATCAGTTTGGAAAAAATTCGGAGTCCTCTCTCTAGACTGGTGAAAGCTGAGACGAGTTGGCTTTGAAAAAGTGGGGAGGACTTAGGTGCGTAGAGGGAGAGAGAAGATAATTTTAGCAAGGTCATTAATGCTAATAGAATCACAGATAGGCGTGTGTGAACCTTAATGATGTAGTAACTCAGGCTGTTAATAGTGTAGCAAAAGTTCCTTCTTATTGAGAAGAATTAGATAATAGCATTAGATAATTGGGAGGTGCCAGACAAGAGAATTCTGAAAGCCAAGTGGAAGCATCTAGATATTCTTGAAGTATTCATCTAGAAAGCACTGTACTCTGTTCAGGCGAGCATCCTCACTTCTGCATGTCGTGGAACCTTAATTTAAAGAACTGTTTCATGATGTGATGCAGGTCCCGCATGCAGCGTTGCTTTCAATCTAATTTAGAATGAATCAGAACTAAGGAAGCAGATGGGAATTTTTAGCTCCCTCTGTACTAGGCGTTATTGGTAATAAATGTTTGCAGCTAACCTACTTATGCTGGAAAGAACATTTAATGAATATTTCTTGAGCAGCTTCATTACCCTAGATTCTGCACTGGGTGCTGGGCCCTTACAAGGGTGAATGGGCTCACCATGCTGCCACAGCAGAATTTAAGGTCTAGTCTGTGAGCCTGGTGAGGCTAAGAGGTCAGCGTGTTCATCTCAGTGTCTTTAGTCCATATCACAGGGTTTGGTTTGAATGAGTGAATGGGGAAAGAATTAATGAGTCTAATATGCGATATACATGTATAAAAATAAGTGTTCAAATACAGATTTATTTTTTTAATTTTATTTTTTGGCTGCACCTCTGAAGCATGTGGGATCCTAGTTCCCCAACCTGTACCCCTGGCAGCGGAAGCAAGTCTTAACCATTGGACCACCAGGAAATTTACTACATACAGATTTTTGCACACATGTAATTTTTTGTCTTTATATTGAGATAGCTGATCTGTGTCCTGTTTGTGTACCCAGTGCCCCAAGGAGTCTTTTTATTGCTCAGAATCATTCCCTGGCTGAAGACATGCTCAGAAATTGTTCCAGCACCCCCACCTCCGGAGCCCAAGTAGAGATTTCCCATAGTTGTAGGTGAGGCAATACTGGGTGCAGCTGTTTCCCTTCCCCTTGCTATATTGTCCAAGGAGAGTTTCTTCTAGAATGCTAAGCAGGACATAATTCAGTACGAAATTCTGGCCAAAGTAGATCTGCAGTCAACACTCAGTCAACCTGCTGCTGAATTCCTGAACTTCTCTGGCACTGAATAACTTTGAGGAGATGTCTGTAACTTTATGAGTCCATCATTTGCTGTTTTCTTAGGAAACTTCAAACTTATTATTAGTCTTTTTATTAGAAGTCAGAAGATTATTGTAAGAAATAAACGAGATCCTGTGGGTGAGAGCTCTAACATAGGCATAACTGACACATGATCAAAGAGTTTAATAAACGTTGTTGTTATTAATGTTCCGAAATGTGCCAAAATGGACTGTTGTAATCTTTTCCCCCAGGTGTTTCTGATGAAAAGTCTCAAGTTCAGGAACCATGTTGTTCAGACCTCTTCTTGTTTCCTGATGAGAGTGGAAACGTGTCCCAGGAGCCTGGCCCCACTTACGCCTCATTCACACACCATTTGATTAGTGATGCAGTGACAGGTGTGCCCACGGAAAATGACGACTTTTGCATTCTTTTTGCACCAAGAGCAGCTGTTCAGGTAGTAAATAGATAACAAAATTAAAAATCTTAATGTTATAAATAGAAGTAACCAAAGGAAGTGACTGAAAAAGTGACTAATATGCGATAGAAGTGACCTGAAAAAGATTCTTTAGATTTTGTTAACTCTTCACAATTCAGAATTACTTCCTTTTGTAATTTATTATTGATGTTTTGTAAATGTTTGCTATACTTTACCCTTTTTATGACATATCTGTGAGGGACTTGGAAGAATGCTATTTGTAAAATCTCCTGCATGGTTTATTGAACTACAGAGGAAGTATGTAGTTTGCACCCTGAAGTACCTCTTCAGGGTAATGAAATTAAATGGCAGAAGAGTTCTGTACAGAGGTGTTAACACAAGAATTGGGAAAGATAAGACGTGGTTTGTGTGAAGGCTGATGGTTGACTAATATATGTAATTTCCACTTTATTATCATGCTCACATTTAAAAAGCATAGTCTGGATTTAATGAATCCACAGTTCACTATAAACAAAATGGTTAAGCACTGAATCTATACCTTTTTATTATCAAACAAGTAGTAAAAGCCAAATTATAGACTATAAAAAATTCTTAGGAATGATTCACGTAGAAGAGCGAATTCATTTTGTAGTGAATAAAGCAGAGTGTATTATGTGACAATTATTGTCAGTATTTAGTGTCCACTTTATATAAGGAAATTATTCAAAAGAATGCAGAGTCAAGAAGTTCCCTTGAGATGTGATGGTACTCAATGGTTTCTACTTGGATACGAGAATATGTATTAACTGTTGCTTTGTCTTAGGAGAAGGAAGAAGAGCCAGTTGTAAAAATAATGGTTGATGATGCAATTGTGATAAAAGAGAATTATTTTAGTCTGCCTGTTAAGAAGACAGATACTAGCAAAGCCCCGTTACACTTTCCCGTTCCTGTCATTCGGTACCTGGTTAAAGAAGTCTCTCTTGTTTGGCATCTTTATGGAGGAAAAGATTTTGGAACAGTCCCTCCTACTTCTCCAGCTAAAAGTTACATGTAAGTTAATTTCTACATACATCTACTTGGAAGGCCAATATATTCTTTTCATAAAAAATACCTAGGATTTACTCTTTCAAGAGTTATTAATAAGTATGACCCAGAGCCTGTCTGTGTTCAAAAGGGAGAAACAGTTACATGAGCAAATGAGGGCAGTGAAGTGAAGGGTCTGTCAGGAGTTAGGGACCTCATGTGCCCCTGGTTCTCTAGCATCCAGCACCGGGCAGGGTACCAAGCACAGAGTCGATGCCTCTGAAGTACCTATTAAAAGTGAGTGCATTGTTCTTTAGTTCTGAAAGAAAACTAGACAGAGAGACTAGGTGGAGACTGGGGGCAAGCGTTCTCATTGGGGTGAGGAGGGTCAGAAAAGGCTTCATGTAGCAGGAACCTTGTACACAACATCGTGAGGACTTTTTCTATTTAAAAGTACTTTTTAAAAAACTTGACACTTTACTGTAATTCTTTTCTGTATTAATTGGAATTTCTCCGACTTGTCTTCTGATTCTCAGGGGTTTCTGAAGTAATAGGAACTTATAAGGAGGTCTTATTTCTAAGTCTGTCTTGTGATCTGCACACCAGCATCATAGTAATGGTTTTCTGTAATTTTAAATATTTAGCAAGTAGATGATTGCTGTGATGACAGTAATAAAATTCAGCTCTCAGTGCCTCTAAGGTAGAAAAGATGTGGTTTTCATGTATAAATACAGTTTGTGGCAGTGTTTTGATAGGTCTGTATCTTGTTTTCTCTTTTCATCTTGTTATTTTTCCTGATGTCATTCGTTGCCTTCCTTTGACTATTCCTTTAATAAAAGATTTTATTTTTTCATTTATAGTAGTCCCCATAGCTCACCTTCTCACACACCTACAAGACATGGACATAATATGGTATGTGGGGGAAAAGGAAGAAACCATGACTTTTTAATGGAAATACAGTTAAGCAAGGTAAGATGGCATTTTAAAAGGAAAAATCCACTGAAGTAGGAGCATTAGTGAGAGTTCTTTGGTTCTGTGCTGCCCCCTCACCTGTATGATCTTGGAGCCTAAGTGGAAAAGTGCATCGGACTTGTATAAATCTTACCTCTTATTCTTTTTTCAGATATTCTGAAAAGATTTAGAGTTTTTGTTTTTCCAGGCTACCCCCCAGAGCAGTGTCTCAGAGTTGAACAAGCACCAGAATCCCCTTGAGGACTTAGTAAAACACAGGTTGCCAGGTCCAGAGTTTCCAGTTCAGTAGGGCTGCAGTAGAGCCCATGAATTTGCATTTTTACTGAGTTCCCAGGTGATTCTGATACCACTTTACCTGGGACCACACTTGGGGAACCACGGCCCTGGAGTGTCTCTGGGGAGGCCTGCCATGGAATAAGCACACAGGTCAGGTCCTGTGTGAACCTCTAAAGACGAGTGGGGACACTGATGCATCTGCCTCTGTCAGCTTGTCTGGGGTTCTGATAGGTGTCGTATGTTAGGGTGCTTATCATGGTAGTGGTGACAGCTCCATATACTTAATTGTATCCTTGCCCCCTTCTGGAACTTGAACCTTGCCTCCAAGCAGTTTCATTAAGGAAACAAGATGATAATTTTATGACTTAATCCTATTAAAGGTTTTGCTTGAAAAGGATGAGGATTTTACCAAGGTCAGACAGGAAATGTCAGTCAGGCTTATCCTTGTATGATCCAGTACACATGGATTAATAAGTGAATATGTGAACAAATGTAGGAGTGTTACACTGTTCTCTGAAAGTGGAATCAGAAGCTAAAATTGAATGAAAATGGGTGATATTTTACATTTGAAAGAGAAAATCTGTTTTAAATAGAATGTAGAGGTGGTTCTGTATTCTTTCCCGTCTGTGAAGGTGAAGTTTCAGCACGAGGTCTACCCGCCCTGCAAACCAGAATGCGAATCTAGCCTTGTGGAGCACCCGGTGTCCCGGCAGGTGTTCATCGTGCAGGATCTTGAAATTCGAGATCGTCTGGCAACATCACAAATGAATAAATTTTTGTACCTGTATTGCAGTAAAGAAATGCCTCGGAAAGCTCATTCCAACATGGTAAGATTTAAAACTTCATATATTTTGTTGTTACATTTGTTTAGGAAAAGTATTTCTATTATATCTAAAATATATATAAATTATACCTATTGTAACTACAGAAGATTTAGATTGGGGAAAATTATGAGATTTTCATTTTATTATTAAAATCCCTTTTAAATATACTGCTTAAAGTTTTATTTTTAAAAAATTATTTTGAGACTTCCCTGGTTGTCCAGTGGTTAAGACTTTGCTTTCCAACAGGGAGTGTGTGTTTGATCCCTGGTCATAGAGCTAAGATCCCACATGCCTCACAGCCAGAAGACCAAAAAATGAAATAGAAACTCTGACGTAACAAATTACCTGAGGAGAACCACAAGTCCGTTGTGATCCACACAAAACACTTACACAAGGAATTCTCTTGTGGTCCAATAGTTTGGACTCTGCACTTTCATTGCCAAGGGCCCAGATGTGATAACCTGGTTAGGGAACTAAGACCCCACAAGCCACACGGCATAGTCAAACACTCACACACACACACACGATATTGACACAATTTTAGCAGTGTTCCAGATTTCTGACTTTTACCATTTTAGTAGCATAGAAATTCTCAGCTCAGGACTTTGAGAACAAAACATTATGGAGGTTACCTTTGGACTATGGGTGTATGGATTTAGATTCAGGGGCTTAGCAGACTCCTTTGAGACTGCAAGTATGACATCATTTGCTTTTTTTTTTCCTCTAAAAAGAATCCATATCTTTCATCAGATTCTTAAAAGAGTACCTGACCAAAAAAGTTAGATTCCAGATTCTAAGGAAAGAGGGTAAACCAACTTTCTGTTTTAATATAGGGACTAGATTTTTCTCTTTCTCTCTCTCTTTTTTTTTAAATAAAAACAAGGTCATAATGTCGTTGGAGAAACATGTGTTTCTCTTTCTCATCTTGCAGTTGACAATTAAAGCGTTACACGTGCGTCCAGAGTCTGGCAGGTCCCCACAGGAGTGCTGCCTAAGAGTGTCTCTCATGCCACTTCGCCTCAATATTGACCAGGTTTGTATTGCAAACGTAATTGCATGGAGGTATGATTAAATAGATATCCTGTGTTCAGAGTGAGAAATTTACTAGAATTATAATGTTGTTTATTATTTAAAGTATATGGAGTTTGCATAATTAAAACAGACTTCTGCTGGTAAAGAGCAGGACAAATTCATTGGGTGTTTGAAATTTGAGCTGTGAGTGAACATTATTAGATGTTATTCTTCTGTCTCCTACTTGCTGTCTATGTGACAGAGCACTTCATACCTGCCTCTTATGTTCATTAATCTTTACACATATACTCCTGATGCAGAAACACAGGTGTTTTCAGGAGATGGAAGGACTCCCTGATAAATATTATTGAAAAGGTATAGGGGGCTGTAATCACAGCACCTGTAAAGGAATTCCTGGGCAAAATGACAAAGTAGTAGATTGGCACTTAAACAGATCACAAATGAAACAGAGTTATGGAAGTAAAGAAATTCATTTTCCTATATTCTGGCAAGCACCCCATCAAACAGCTCTGGGTTTTGCACTCACCCAGAGGGCAGTCTAAAGCATAGTTGGTACCTCCTCTACAAGCTCTGTTCAAGGCCTCTGAAGATGGGATGCTTTGCAGTGTAGTGATGAAAGCATGGGTTTGCAGTCAGACCTGGGCTCACATCTCAGTTCTCTTTTACTAATTGTGTGGTTTTGGGAAAGTAACTACCTCTCTAAGCCTCAATTTCTTCACTGATAAATGGAAACCATAGTACACGCAGCATCATTTCTTAAGACATGAGGGTTAAATGAGACTAGCATCTGTGAAGCACTTACCTTGGTGCCTTGTATACAGCGTTAAAGATCACCAGTGTTAACTGTTACCATCATTAACTGAAGCATATAACAACTACATAAAATAAATGGAGTTTTTATAATCTGCTTTTGAAATAGGGGGCTTCCCTGGTGGCTCAGAGGTTAAAGCGTCTGCCTGGAATGCGGGAGACCCGGGTTCGATCCCTGGGTTGGGAAGATCCTCTGGAGAAGGAAATGGCAACCCACTCCAGTACTGTTGCCTGGAGAATCCCATGGAGGGAGGAGCCTGGTAGGGTACAGTCCATGGGGTCACAAAGAGTCTGACATGACTGAGTGACTTCACTTTCACTTTCACTGAAATAACAAAGCCTTTCTGTTGTATTATATATAGTAGTGTGAGCTCAGGTTTGGAAGCAGCGTATATGTAGGTTGGTAGTATTTGTTTGCTCAGTAATATTGATTAAATATTGTTGATTCACTATTTAAATAAGTAGCAGATATATCAGAAATAATCTTAAATGATGTTTATACTGTAAACAAACCATAGGCCTAGCTCAGAGAAAATGTGAAGCACAAACGTGTAGCACAACTTTACTATGTGTAGCTTCAGAGCTGGGTCAGACTTGGCAGTGTGTACTTAGATTTATGTTTTCTCATTATAATAAGAATCTTTTGAAATCTGTTTTTTAATTTATCCACATTGGCCTAGTAGGAATATGATGCAGTATTTATGGGAAATTCAGTGTGTGAAAAATCACCAGTGTGAGCAAGAATTTGAGCAAGATTTATCTTTATGGCATGACTTTACCAGCCTTAGGAAGCCCAATTTTCTCTAATAAGCCTTTTCTTTAATATTGAATGTTAATTTCTTCTGTAGAACTATAAAACAGTATGATTTTAGAATGGAGAAATATTAATCTTAGCAAAAAAATCAGGGAAATAAATGTTATGACTAAACTGAACTGGATCAGAGCAACATGTTTCTCATGTTTTTAAAAAGCTGCATTGCTCAAAGCTCAGGGTACTTGGTAGGACAGGCAGGACACTGGGGTCATTAAGATGGAGTGATTTCCATGTAGAGAAGTTAGGAGATGATGGAGGTTGTGTAAGTAGGATGCTTGAGATCCAAAATCTGAAGGGGCCAGATTTCCTGACTTTCTTAGTCTAGTGATCATTTTAGTATTGAACTGCCTGGAAATCTGTGTAGGGGAGACACCAGTTGCTCAGTTATGTCCGACTCTTTGCGACCCCATGGACTGTAGCACGCCAGGCTTCCCTGTCCATCACCAACTCCCGGACCTTGCTCAAACTCATGTTCATTGAGTTGGTGATGCCATCCAACCATCTCATCCTCTGTCGTCCCCTTCTCCTCCTGCCCTCAATCTTTCTGAGCATCAGAGTCTTTTCCAATGAATCGTATTAATTCCAAATCATTTGCTGAGTGATTGTCCCAGGTCTGAACTAGGATGCTGGGAATACATAGATGAAGAAACATCTCTTCCTCAGAGATCTCTGTGTAATGGAGAGACTGCCAAAAAAACAGAGGACTTTAACACCCTGTGATGAAGATAGGCATAAAGATAAGTCCCACTGAAAGAGGACTTTTAGCCTAGGCTGGGAGTTTGGAAGATGAGGGGTGATCAGGAAAGGCTTTCTGGAGGTAACACTCAAGCTGGTCCTAAGGAATGTAGAACTGTGAATATCTGTAAAGGCATTGAGGGCCTAATGCAGGTTATGAGATGAGACGTGAGGCCGTGGGGTAGGACAAGGGCCCAACTGAGGCTGGAAATGGTGAGCATGTAGCAGCACCAGTTCACATGTTTGTGATTAATTTCAGCATCACCTGAGTATGACATTGAAAGTATTTCTTTTAAATGTTAAGTCATATCTCACTGATAATAGCCTTTACCATAGGACCTTAAAGCTAGAAATAACTGTTTTATAGTTCAAATTCAGTATAAATAAACCATACTTTTTAAATTTTAAAAAGATGATTATACTGAGGTATAATTTGTATATAATAAGCAGAGATTTTTAGGTATGCAGTTTGAGTTTGACGACTATATACACTTAAGTAACTATTGCACCAGTTGAGATATAGAACAATTTTTGTACTCTACAAGATTCACTTGTGTCCCTTTGTGGTCAGTCCATATCCCAAAGCAACTGGTGATCTCATTTCATCCCTGCAGAGCAGCTTTTTCTGTTCTGCAGCTTATAGATAGAATTGTATCTGGGTTCCTCTCAGCGTTATGCCCAGGAGATTTTTCTGTGTTATAGCATGTATCAGCAGTCCACTCATTTTTATTCCTGAGCAGTGTTTCATTGTATGGGTACAAAACTTGTTTATTCATTTATTGCTAATTTACAATGGATTGTTTTCTTGTTTTTGGCTCTTAATGGGTAAAGTTGTTATGAAATTTGAAGTCTTTTAATGGACATATTTTTTGGTTTTCTTGGGTAATTATAAACAGGATGTCTAGGTCATAGGGTGAATGTGTGTTTACGATCGTAAGAAGCTGCCAAATAGTTTTCCACGGTGGTTGTACTACTGCAGGTTCTCGGCAGCAGCAGATGAGAACAGCAGCTGCTCCGTGCTCTGACCAAACTTGGTGTTGTCTTTTTAATTTTGGCTGTCTTATTTGGTGTTCATTGCCATTTTAATTTGCATTTCCCTGATGACTGATGATGCTCAGCATCATCTCATGAGCTTATTCAACATTTGTACATCTCTTTTGAAGTGTCTGTATCTTAGGTTGTTTGTCTTACTGAGTTGTAGGAAAGATTGAGGGCAGAAGAGGGCGACAGAGGATAAGATGGTTGGATGGCATCACTGACTCAGTGGACATGAGTTTGAGCAAGCTCCAGGAGATGGTAAAGGACAGGGAAGGTGGCGTGCTGCGTGCACTCTGTGGGGTTGCAGAGTCGGACACGACTGAGCGACTGCACAACAACAGAGTTCAGCATAGACGCCAAAATCAGCCGTTTGGAGAACATTTTGAAAGGCTGATGGTTAATATCTCTTTGTCTGTTGTTTGTAGTAAAAATGTGTAAAAACCACTGCCTTATTAGTTGTCCTTTTCTCCTTTTTTTTGAAGGCAGTCATAGAGGCAAAACATTTATAGTATTAAAATATTGCCATCTGGTGGCGAAAGAATAACATTTTATATACTATTAACATGCAACATTTGATATATGTATATATCATATCTGGGCTTTCCAGGCGGTGCTAGTGGTAAACAACTGCCTGCCAATGCAGGAGACGTAAGAAATGCAGATTCCGTCCCTGCATTGGGAAGATCCCCTGGAGGAGGGCGTGGCAGCCCGCTCGTGTTCTTGCCCGGAGAATCCCGTGAACAGAGGAGCCTAGAAGCTTATAGTCCATAGGATTGCAAAGAGTTGGACATGACTGAAGCGACTTAACATGCACATGTACCACATACATAGCGATTTATAATACATGTATAAAATATAAATAATATATAAATATCTACATAAATGCATATGTGTAAAGGGTAATAATATAATGAATAATTCATCAGCTTACTCCCGACTGTGGAACCAGAATATCCTAATACTACTGAAGCTTGTTCTTTGGTCTAGCCCTTGGTTTCTCGAATGCAGCATTATCCCTAAAAAGTGCCTTTTTAGCGCCTGTCGTCGATGCCTCTGGCGGGTGTGGTCGGGGGTGGCGCAGGCCCTGGCGTGCGCTCGGGCTTTCAGCGCGCTGCGGCATGCTGTGACCTTGCAGTTCACTTTCACAATGTGTTTTGGTGCAGTTTTAATGTTTTAAATTAATTTAAGATTGTTTTTAATGGAAAGAAGAGTAAGAAAGAACAGGCTCAGGATTTAATTTTCATATTCTCCAAAATGGATTTGTCAGTTGCTATGAAGTTGCTAATAATGGGCAAATATGGCTTGCATATACAACATCAAGACCAGTCCAGTTTCAGAAGAGACCACACTGAGTGGGTGATTTTATTTTTAGTTTTTATCTTGAATATCATGTCCAGTGAAGAAAATGTACTCAGGCAATATAACATAGTGGTAAAAGCAGAAATAAAACATTAAGAACTTTTTAAGTCGCGTCTAAGTATTGAGTACTTGCTAGCTGCTATTATTATTGTTAGTAATACTGCTGCTACCAATTCAGAGACCCAATGCCAAATAAGAAAGAGACTGGTATATTTCTATGAAATCTAAAATGGTCTTTGATTTAGAAATAGCCATTTAATTTCTAACTCATCTGTACATTAATTTCCACATCTATAAATTAATTTTCTCAGAGTTGTGAGAGTTAAGAGTGTGAGAGAGAAAGGAATTGAGAATAGGCACAGTGCCAGGCACAGCATAGGCACTGGATAAATTATAGCTGTACGTGAACAATGAGTAAAATGTGAGACTTCACATTACTTCCTTTCACAATTTAAAATAGCTGCACCTTTTTAAACCCTTTTAGTTATAATTACATCTCTCAATTTTAGGATGCCTTGTTCTTCTTGAAGGATTTCTTCACAAGTCTTTCTGCAGAAGTAGAGCTGCTTATGACTCCAGATCCAGAAGGTAGTAAGTCTGTAGAATCTGAAACAGTCTATAATGTGTACTTGGATTGATTTTGATTGTTACGAGACCTTTTTGAGAATGTACTTACAGATCTTTTCTCTCATTTATGTAAATGTGTTCCATGATTATTTTTCTTAAGTTGTGCATATGCAGTTTATGTAAAAGTACTGTAGTTCCCCCTTATCCTCAGGAGGTACGTTCCAAGACTCCCAGCGGGTGCCTGAAACTGCAGATAGTACCAAGCCCTAAATGTACTAAGTTTTTTCTTTACATACTAGCCCATGACAAAGTTTAATTTATAAATTAGCACAGTAAGAGACTAACAATAATAACTAATAAGAACAATTGTAACAGTATACTATAATAAAAGTTAGATTATGGTCTCTTTCTTTCAAAATGTCTTGTACAAATTTAATGCCTTTTCCATCTTAGCTAAACACTTACCATGCACTGTAGCTATAATCTTTGTAGTTTGAGGTATAGCAGCGAAATGGGCATGAATTCCTTTTTCCTTCATCACAGTTTTACAAATTTGTTCTTACTGTAGATCTTAGCAAGCTGAGCATATGATTTTTTTTTCCTTATTAAGAACTTTCATCTTGTCACTTAATGTATTACGGCTTGTCTGTGGTGTATTGGAATTGCCAGCACCATTGTTCTTGCACTTTGGGGTCATTATTAATAAAATAAGGGTTACTTACCATAAGCACCGACCTGATAACTGAGACGTCCACCCAGTGACTCACGGGCGGGATATGCTGGGCAGAGGGCTGATTCACCTTCCGGTGGGGCAGAGAAATGGTGCAGGATTTCATCATGCTTCTCAGTGGTGTGCGATTAAAAACTTAGAAGTTGTTTATTTCTGACGTTTTCCGTTTCATATTTTTGGACCATAGTTGGAAAGTGAAACTAAAGATGGAGAGGGGGCTCCTGTGAAAGATTTATCTGTAGCAGTAGTTATATTTATTAAATAAAATACTGTAAAACAAGTTAATTGTAGATTGGTTTAAGTTGCTCTAAAGAAGCATACCTAATTTTCCAAATGTGCACATTACCTTTTCAGTTAAAAAGTCTCCTGGGGCTGATGTCACCTGCAGTTTGCCAAGGCATTTAAGCACCTCAAAAGAGCCAAATCTCGTTCTTTCTTTCCCTGGGCCAAAGCAGCCTTCCCCAAATGGCAGTGCCAACTCAGTGCAAGCAGTTAATGGGGAAGAAGAGAAGGACTTCTCTCCTGAAGAAGCATTGTTTAGTGATCAGCCTGTGTTTTTTAGGTAAATCATTTAATTTTGACAACAAAGATGTTATTTTAGAGTTTGAAAGTTGTTCTTAATGTGTTTGTGTGACACAGAAATCGTGGAATTACTTTAGGTTTTCTCTGCACTGGCAAATAATCAGTGGGTATGAGTCAGACATGACTGAAACGACTTAGCATACAAGCATGTGTATTTATTTATATGGGGCTTCCTGGGTGGTGTCAGTGGTAAAGAATCTGCCTGCCAGGGTAGGAGACACAAGAGATGTGGGTTCGACCCCTGAGTCAGGAAGAGGAAATGGCAATCCACTCCAGTGTTCTTGCCTGGAAAATTCTGTGGTCAGTGGAGCCTGATGGGTTATAGTCCACGAGACTCTATAAAGAGTTGGACATGGCTGAGCACGCGCAGACACACAGACACACACACACAGAGTTGGACATGGCTGAGCACACGCAAACACACACACACACATACACACATTTATATGTGGGCCCCACCCACATGCACCTCTCATTTACACATAATAACCCTGGCTCAGGACTCATCCTCTTGTTGATCCTGTAGCAGGAATTTTCTCTTCTCTTAGTTTCTGCCTTTTTCCTCCTCCTGTCCCTCTCTTCCTGATTACTCTCAGAGCCTGTTGGTGTCTCCATGACCATGATGCTGTCTTTTTCCCTTACACACCTCCCCTTCAGCATCCCTCCCTTTTCCCTTATGGGCGTTTTCTGTCTGGTTTCTCTGCCCTTCCCTATCACTGCTATGTCTGTGTGACCCTCTGCCCTCTGGCTAAGTTGGCATCATAGGGAAACCCAGGTCCCTATACTGCTGCTGGCTGCTGTGACTACAGCCAACCACTACTAGCTGGTTGTCTGCCATTTCCAGTTCCATTCATTCTTCCCTTCTTTCTTTCCCAGCCCTTGATGGTGGGGATGGAGCCTAGGGTCTATTGGAAGGAAAGAGGTCAAAGATCAAAACCACCTCTGTGATGAGAGACAGCTCCGTTCCCTGGTTTTCTGTACTCCTCTCCTGCTGACATCAGTGTTTCCCCAAGTTCTATCTTTCTCTCTAAGGTTAGACTTGAGGTATGGCCCAAAGTGGCAGTTGTTGTCGTTCAGTCACCGAGTCATGTCTGACTCTTTGCAACCTGATGGACTGTAGTCCCCCAGGCTCCTCAATCCATGGAATTTCCCAGGCAAGAATCCTGAAGTGGGTTGCCATTTCCTTCTCCAGGGAATCTTCCTTACTCAGGAGTCAAATCGGTGTCTCCTGCATTGGCAGGAGATTCTTTACCACTGAGTCACCTGAGAAGTTCTAAGTAGGCAGTACAACTATTTTAAAGTGTTTTCATGTTTTGAATATCTTGTGTATTGATGAAAATAGTCAGAAAATATATTAGAATGTGAGAATTGGAAAGATCCTGAAATAGAGGATCTCTGGTGATTCTTAACTTTTCCATCATAAAGAAGGAGCCTCTTTTATTATTTTCCTACTTTGCTTTTTTATTAAAATTTTTTTCTACCAAAAAACTGTGTATCCTAAGAAATAATTTGAATTCTCATTTTATATTAATCACGTATAAGCTGCCAATTTTTGTGAACACTGGATAACCATTATAAAAAGAAAATCAAATTGTTACAATTTTGTTCTGAGAACATGGAAACGTGGCACTTTTTAATCAGTTTGTGTAGCCTCACTTAGGTAGATATTTGTTTTTTCCATTAGACTACTTAGTAGCTTGTAGATTTCTATTTCTACTCTCAAAAACTGCTAGAGTGCCTAGGACCCTGGAGTAATACTTAGTGATATAGTTTGGATTGCTCACTTTACTGATGAGGAACTTAAAGCAAGAGAGGAGAGGTGACTTGCTCAATGCCACACAGTTGCCAGGCCAGGACTAGAATGGAGGCTTTCTTAATTCCAAATTCAGTACATTTTGCAGTTAATGACATAATAGTCTCCTCGCCTACAAACATGTATTCACTCCTTAAATATTTATTGAACACAGTTTATGTATGTCAGATTTTGTTCTAGGTACAGTGAAACAGAGTAGAGAAAAATCTCTATTGAGTTGAGCTTACAGATAATTAAAATATTTGATCCACACTATTACAGGCCTTGGGGACCAGAGTGAGGAGGGTGACACAGGTGTTGAGGGGCTGTTGCTGTAGAACCAGACACAGACGGGTGTTTGGAAGATGAGGGGCGGCCTGGACCCCAGACTTGCTGTAGTCCCTGATGTCGATTCGGCACTTCTTTTTAGTGTTGGTTAAGAACTTCCCTGGTAGCTCAGATGGTAAAGCATCTGTCTGCGATGTGGGAGACCCAGGTTTGATCCCTGGGTTGGGAAGATCCCTTGGAGAAGGAAATGGCAATCCACTCCAGTACTATTGCCTGGAAAATCCCATGGACAGAGGAGCCTGGTAGGCTACAGTCCATGGGGTCGCAAAGAGTTGGACACGACTGAGCAACTTCACATTAATCACATTAAGGACTTCTGCAGGATGACTTGGGATAACTTAGTATAGAACCACTGACATTCATTCTGTAGTAAAATGTGTTTCAACTTGAGATTTACAGTCCAACTTTTGGAAGCCAACTGCTTTTGTTTGATGTGTATAATTTTAATTTCATTCCAAATTCCCAAGTGTGTCAGTATCCTGTTTACAAGCATTAATTTCAAGATTGTCAAAATTCACCAATGTAGATGGGGTTTAAAAATTAACTGATGAAGACAGTTAGGCTCAGAGAGTTTAAATTACTTGCCTTGACTGTATTCCATGTAACTGATAAAACTAGCGTTCATGTCTGAGTCTTCTGGAGGTTTGTTTCATCATAGAACTAAAATAAATACCTCAGCTCTTCTTTTTTACTTCTTGTTGATGATTATATCATTTGGTTTAATCCTAAAAGTTATTTTTGTTAGTTTACTCTCTGTATGAATTGAATACCTGCCAGAATAAATTTCTCTAACTTAAATTTTGTTCAGTAAACAAGGAAAGGGTTTTTTAAATAAAATAAATAAAATTTATAAGATTAACATCGTTTAGTTGTTGTATTAAGAAGGTGTATGGCTGAAAGACGTTCTCTTTTATTTAGATCTTAATATATCTACATTATTTATTTTGTGGTTTTTATTCTCCAGTTGAAAAGGTTAATTTACATCTAATTTCAGCTATTAGTAATTTTTAATATAAATAACTCCCCATCTTTCTTTATCTTCAGAGAATTTAGATTTACATCAGAAGTTCCGATTCGACTTGATTATCATGGAAAACACGTATCAATGGATCAGGTCTGGAAATTTTGCACAAATATACAGAAATTATAATTATTATTATTATTATTATTATTTTAAATTTTAAAGGGTACATTAGCTGGGATTTTGATTGGTCTCGCCCAGTTAAACTGCTCTGAACTAAAGCTGAAGAGGCTTTTCTATCGGCATGGGTAAGTTGATTTATCATATGAGACTTTAAAATGTAGTTACTAAAGTTAGTTTACAATTAGCCAACATACATAATTTAATTATTTTATAATGTTATTTGCAGAGAGCTCCTTTTTAGAGTATTTTTACCAGCTAGGGGCTATTTTTTTTAATTCTGAAATAGTAGCAGTTTTGAAGACAGCATTTCCCCAAAAAGCAGCTATAGTTAGGATTTTTTTTTATAATTTCTCAAAGTTATAAATTAGCCTATATGGAAGTTCACAAGGTAATGGTCCTTAGTAGCTAAGAACGGTGTGACAATTTATAGACGTTGAATTAATCCTATGCCAAAGCTTAGATGTTAAAGAAGTAAAAGCAGTGGAAATGCACACTTGCATATATTACCTTAGCTTTTTATAGAAATTATTAGCATTACAATTAGGTTAAATGTATGTATACATAGACACACACACATACATACAGTAAAGTTAAAAATCTATAAAATTTCGTCCATGTAATTCGTAGATTTTTTTGTCTTAAGTAAAAACATAAAAAATCCAAACTGTGTAAACCTATAAATTTCACTCTTCTTTGCATATACTAATAGACATTTTCTCCAGTTTGCTAGGTGTGGACAAATTATTCTCATATGCGATCACCGAATGGCTTACTGACATTAAGAAGAACCAGCTGCCAGGAATCCTGGGAGGTGTTGGGCCAATGCATTCACTAGTACAACTAGGTGAGTGTTCTTTTTTTAATTAGAAGATAATTTTTTTACCTGATCAGTGATTCTTAACCCTTTTGGGATTATGGATGCCTTTGAGAATCTATGTAAGGATCATCTTTCTAGAAAAATCTACCTGTTAGTCATACACAAAAAACGTTGTCTCCGATTTTAGGGGTTAAAAATCCAAGGGTTAGGATGATAGTAGAGATTTGAGCTCCAGTGCTATTTTTCTTTTTAAATGTTTTCTTGTTGTGGTAAAAGTCACATAATATAAAGCATACTGTTTTAGCCGGATTTAACTATGCATGTCAGGGGCACTGAGGACATTCACATTGTGCGGTCCTCACCATCATCTGCCTCCCGAACTCGTCGCTTTCCTAAACTGAACTCTGTCCCCATTAAACACTTAAGTCCTCATTCCTCACCACCTGCCTAACCCACCTCCGGCATCTGCCAGTGTATTTTCCGACTCTATGACTTTGAGGAATATACGTTGCCTCTTCTAGGCATTTTGTATAAATGGAAGCAAGCAGTATTTGTCTTCACCTGCTGTACTCCAGCAATCCTGTTAATTTCTGTATGTTGACTGCTGTTCTAGTGCAAGGCCTCAAGGACTTGGTCTGGTTACCAATTGAGCAATACCGAAAGGACGGTCGCATTGTCAGAGGATTTCAGAGAGGGGCTGCCTCCTTTGGCACCTCGACGGCAATGGCTGCTCTTGAGCTCACAAACAGAATGGTTCAAACCATACAGGTATCTCTCCATAGACCAACTTAATCTCCAGGAAGAGGGGGAGGCATCAGAAACACTTGACTTATTTTGGTTTTAAAATGGCACTGTGAAAATGCATAAAATACTGAGAATATTTTATTTGTAATGACTTAGTATCATTAAGTTGTTTTTGATTAGCTGTCCATTGTTAAATAATAAGTAGAATAAAGTGGTGGACTACAGTGTCAAATTTGTTTGCCTATTTCAGGTAAACTATAACTATTAAGTCAGCCACAGATTTGCTTCACCACATTTATAAGGGAAGATCATAGCTGAATGCAGTGAAGGCACTAGAGAGCCGATAGGAGTTGTCTTCAGGATTGCTAGTCAGTATCACGCTCCGTTGGCCTTACCCAGTTGTGCACAGACCATGCATTCTTGTCTAGCCTGGTAACAGAGTGTTCTCAGAGGAGAGATGAGGAACTGAAAAAAGCTGCTCAGTGCAGATACTAATGTGTACGTTAAGGTTCTTATTAAAAAGGAATGCGTTCTGGTTGTAAGAATTCAGACGCTACAGCAGGGCCTGCCTGAGGGCTCAAGTCCCTCTGCTGTTCCTCACTCCCCTTAGGAAGTGTGCTGCTGGAGCATAACTCCCCAGACTTTGTTCTGACTCACTCTTTCCTCTCTGATGAAACGATCCAGGCAGCGGCAGAGACTGCGTATGACATGGTGTCTCCAGGCACCCTTTCTATCGAGCCCAAGAAGGTCAGAAGGTTCCCCCATCACCGGTTAGCCCACCAGCCAGTGGACCTGAGGGAAGGGGTGGCCAAGGCCTACAGTGTTGTGAAGGAGGTGAGTGGCTGCCCCAGGGGATGGACCAGGAGCAGTCTGCCTCCCTTCCTGGAGTTTGTCTGAAGAGCAGCAGGCCTTGGGCTTTGTTCCCAAGGAACCCCTGGGGTGGCTTTGGGACTGTTTTGCCACTGATGAGCTGCAGAAAGTGTGTAGGAAAGGGGAGGGCTACTTCCTGGCCTGCAGGCTCTCAAGACTAGCAATCTTGTGGGAAGACTGGTCTCTTTATGGACAGAAGCAAACAAGGGTGGTAGAAACGCCGTGAACTCACCAGGCAAGTCTACCCATGTTTGTATTCTGCTGGTTTCCTCAGATTTGTTTAAAAAGCAGATTTTTTTAGGTTAATCGCAAACCCTAATTCCATTCCCATGCATTCACAATCCTGAAGATGGTACATTTTTTTCTGTGCATATTTTCATAGTTTCATATATGTCATCATAAGCAAATACTATTGTTTATATTTTAAAAGTTAGCATAAACTATCATTTTATCTGTAAATTTTGTCTTTTAAGATACATCCTTGTTGATACATGTAGGTCTGATTTAAACTTTTATCATGTTTCATTGTGTGAATATAGCATAATTTATTTATCTTCGTGTTGGTGAACAGTTTACATTTTTTCCCCTAAAATACTGCTATTGGAATGTCATTTAAATGCCCCTTGTGAACTCTGGGAGTTGGTGATGAAGAGGGAGGCCTGGCGTGCTGCAATTCATGGGGTTGCAAAGAATTGGACACAACTGAGTGATTGAACTGAACTGAACTGACTTGTTCACATGTGTAAGAGATTGTTAAAGGTGGAATTGATGATTTGTAACTGTTTGAATCCTGAGACTTATTAAGCATTGCCAATTTATTAAACATTGTAGATTGTAATTTAGTTGCACTAGTGAATCCTGGTTCTTTATGGATGTTGACAGGAGCAGTCCCTCCCTGTCTTAATCTTTTTCTTTTTTTAATTGACATATGAGGAAGTTTGAGGTCATTTTGTTGCAGGAAGGCAGATCCCTTCCAGGGCCTGAAACTGGGCTCTTGTCTAACGCTCGGAAATGAATTGTCTGAGGAGATACATGTGCTGACAAAGCAAGAGATTTTATTGGGAAAGGGCACCCGGGTGGAGAGCAGTAGGGTAAAGGAACCCAGGAGAACTGCTCTACCATGTGGCTCGCAGTCTCGGGTTTTATGGTGGTGGGATTAGTTTCCGGGTAGTCTCTGACCAATCATTCTAATTCAGAGTCTTTCCTGGTGGCACACGCATCGCTCAGCCAAGACTCATGCTAGCGAGAGGGATTCTGGGAAGTGGAGGGACACACAGTGTCTCCTTTAGACCTTTCCTGAACTCTTCCGGTTGGTGGTGGCTTATTAGTTCCGTGTTCCTTATCAGGATCTCCTGTCATAAAACAACTCATGCAGATGGTTACTGTGGTGCCTGGGCAGGGTGGGCGGTTTCAATCAGTGTGCTTCCCCTAACAATTTTACTTACTATTTGTGTATTAGGATTTCATTAACGATATTTTCCCCTGTCATATTCCAACAGACAGAAGTGCCTTAGGACAGTCTTTTACCTAACAAAAGTAACCTCTGTGGTTCCAAATGCAGGAAGACCACTGAAGTAAAGATACGTATTAATGGCTAAATAAAGGCAAGGCCGTTGGTCACCTCTCTTAAAAAGAGATTCAGTCGGGAGAATAAAGAGAACTGGTTACCTGTCAGTTCTGTTCCTGTAGATGTCAGGATTGGGCCAGCTATCAGTAGACATGTTAGAAACCAGGTTTGTAGAAATGATCCTGGGCTTTTGGGCGGAGCAGAGGCTGCTGGCAGCAGGATGTTCTAGCACTCGGGTGTGTAGCACTTTGGGCTTCCCGGGTGGCGCAGGAATAAAGAATCTGCCTGCCGGTGCAGGAGACACAGGAGATGATGGTTCCTGGGTCAGGAAGGTCCCCTGGGAGAGGGAATGGCTACCCACTCCAGTATCCTTGCCTGGAAAATCCAGTGTACAGAGGGGCTTGGCAGGCTGCAGTCCATGGGGTCAGGAAGTCAGGCACGCCGCGCAGCTAGCACCTCACCTCACGGACTGTGAGTGGGAGGACTAGATCTGGGGCCAGGACGGGGCTCCTCGATTTCCCTGAGAGTGTGAAGTTCTCTCTGTGCCCTTCACTGAAACGGTCACAAGAGGACAGTGCTTTGTGGCCCTGAGGGATCCTGAGTTAGGCAAATGGGAGAGATTTGAAACCCATATGTGACAACTGACCAGTGACAGCGTTTTACCACCTTGGCTTGACCCACACATTTACATGTTCAGCTCTAAAGCTCAACAGGCATGATTATTTTCATATCACACAGTTGTAAGAAGGATGAAAAAGGCTGCAAAAACTTCATTTCTGCTATTAAACATGTTCCTACTTTGTATTCTCAGAGTTTTCTCTATTTAATAAAGTGTTCTATTTAGTCTCTTATCTTAATTGAATGTTCCAGTTATCTTTTCTAGTGCATAGCCAGAATTTAAAACTAATTAAATTATTTTCTGGAGCTCAGTAGAATTAGGTTTTCCTGTTGCAGTTGAGTCACAGGAGCTATCGCCATGTTCGTTTAGTGATTATATTTATTCAGGAAACTTTGTTTGTTAAATTTGATTTAGCCAGAGTGATTAATTGTGCCAGAGAAGTATTCTTGGAGTATTAACTATTTCCGTGCACATCCCTGTGTGAAACTGTAGTCTAGCTACGTTTTCTGCATGTAAGTGGCACAACAAAATGCTGAATCGTAATTGTCGCTTACTTTCCCTTTGGAGAAGGAAATGGCATCCCACTCCCGTATTCTTGGCTGGAGAATTCCATGGACAGAGGAACCTAGTGGGCTATGGTCCATGGGGTCACAAAGGGTCGGACACAACCAAAGGACTACCACTTTCCCTTAGAACTGTCATAAAAGTAATTATCCTGGGTTATCTCAAAAGTACAGTTTCTGCTTTGATTTCCATCTGGTTACAAACCTGCTGTTGATGAACTTTATAGTTAGTGTGTTACGAGATTATTTAGAGAGTCTTCTGAGCACTGATTTACTCCCTTCTCTCCCCTCTTTCCTCAGGGAATCGCAGACACGGCTCAGACCATTTACGAAACTGCTGCTCGGGAACACGAGAGCCGGGGGGTGACGGGCGCCGTGGGGGAAGTCCTGCGCCAGCTCCCCCCGGCCGTGGTGAAACCTCTGATCGTCGCCACAGAAGCGACATCGAACGTCCTGGGTGGCATGAGAAACCAGATCAGACCAGATGTTCGGCAGGATGAGTCGCAGAAGTGGCGCCATGGGGACGACTGATGTTTCAGACGAGATTCTTGAAGACGAGGGGGGAGATGTGGAGCAGAGGGTCCCACCAGCAACGTCAGAGGGAACTCATTTACTGTTATGTGCTCATCTCAGGAACAAAACCATTTCTTAGTGAAATAATTTAGTATCAAAGCAACATGCAACCAAAACCTTTTGACATTTTAGGGCTCGTGGGTACTTTCCAGTAGACATGTTTGGTGGCTGGTGTCAAAAGTCCGTAAAGCATTTGCTGCCGAGTTAGTGAAATGCTTGCTTTTATTAAAATGACTGTAATCTTCCTTGTTACAGACAAGCTATCATTGGAAACCTCCTTTTACAGTACAGGGTGCTCAGAAACGTTTTGAGTACTTTGAAGGCACTATATTTATGTTGCTCCAAGGAGTTGATTTTTTCTCCAGGTTTAAAGAGAATCACAGCTTCAAAACTTTCATTAAAAATGAGAGACAGAAGCCACAGGGAAAATAAAAAGCAAATAGGATTTTCAATATAAATATGTGAGGAAAAAATAACCCAATCTGTTGGATTTAGTGTTCATGCAGTCAAGAACGTCGTTTCCATTTGCTCAGAAAATCCTTCTATGGGAGTTTGAGAACATGAATGTCACAGACTTGTTCTGTTGTGTTGCACTTTATTATGTGTGTGTGTGTTTTGTGTGTTTAGATTAATACAAGTCATGTGCTATATTCTACATGTAATTTACAGAGTTACACAAACTATAAAGAGGACTAAGTCTGAAGGTTTTTGGCAAAGGAAGGTAACTCAAATGTAGTAACTTTCGTTTATTCTAAGTGTAATGAAAATGTGCATTCTGTGATGAACTGGGGCCCATATAATTGTTTATTTGTTCAAATTTAAGCAGGTATAATGCAAGCTTATTAGGGGTGTGTGGAAAGGAAGATTGAAAGTGGTTTGTGGAAAGGGAGATTGAAAGTGATTTCTACTCTTTTGAAATTAGCCAAAAATCCTCCAAATATGCCCTAGTCAGCTATTTCGAAGCACCATTTTTACTTGGTTAACAGTGTACATTTTGATATTCTGTCAGGAATGAATAAAGTATTTTTATTTAAAGGTAAAGTTGTTTTATGCTTCCATGAATATTTTGTTCTCTTAGAGCATATTCATAAATGCAATGCTAGGTTTTACTCCAAAATCCTTGGGAACACTTCCTCCAAATTGATTTTGGTTAATGTTAAGCAGATCATTACCTAGATGTGAGAAGGAAATGGTTCTCTAGAACTTCGTCTCTGACTGTAGATTAATCTGGCAGAAAGAAAACGTAGGACTTTGTATTCATCCTCCATTTAAAGTGGCATGATGTGAACTCTCTCATTTCCTAGAATGGGGGAATGTCATCAAGTTGAAGTTGAATTTCAGAACTACTTTCAGTTTGGGGTTTGAAAAATGACATTGAATCAGTTTCATTCTTGACACTTTCTACAAGAAAGCAAAAATCTGAACATTTAAAATTTATAAAATTTTCTTAAGTAGTGTGTAATTCTATGTTGTTCTCTTTTTACTGGTGAAAAACTTGAAAGGCCAGTGCTCAGAAAACCACCTATTGAAGCGTCAGAGGACCATTTGTTACTAGACCCCAGCTGGATAGAGCCCACCTAGAATGTGGTCCTGAGTAAACACGAACCATGGCTATTTACTGTATGAAGCTTCAGCCTGCTTCTGGGGTGCTCTCTGGGCACCCTTGCATCAATCGCAGCATTTTCCCTTACACGGAACATGCTGGGTATGGTATCTGTGATCAGTAATCAAACTGAAAAATGCTCAAATTTAAAAATATAAAATCTCCTTAACTTTTAAATATATTTTCCATACTGTATCTAATTGAACTTAATTAGTATAGGGATAAATAATCATCCTCTTCTCTGTACTCTGAGTTGCAAATGGACCCATGTTTTGACAGATTGGGTTTGTAAGTCCCATTAAGCATATCTTTATTATGTAATTTCCATGGCTGTCTCTTCTGCCCTCCTGCTTTTGATAGAATCTACCTGTGGGATCAGAAACCTTGTGTCTCAGAAAGATTTAGTGTCAAGGGTCTGTTCATTGTCACTTTAACCAAGATGCTCTTTACCTGAGGTGTTTACATGGAAGAACTGTGTGTGTTTGAACCTTTGCCATTGTTAAGTATCCTTAATTTTTTTCTTTTATAATGGTGTCTTTTTGAACTTTTGCGCCATGCTGACACAGTAAAGCGTGTTGGCAGGATGCTCGTGTGGCCAGGTCTGTGACTTACCAAGTGGTGACTTTGCCAAGACATTCAGCTCTAAGCCTCAGTGTCCCCCTCTGTGAATGAAGAGGCTTCTTACGACAGGAGAGATTTTCAGATGATTGGAGCGTGCACACGTGTGCCAGCAAGCATGCGAGTGTGAATGATCGTGTTGGATGTAGAACTTAGTCGTGGGCCCCAGGCCTGTGACACCTTGAACTGGTGGCATTGTCGAGCAAGAGCCCTGGCCGTATGGCATCTACAGAAGCCCCAGCTCCTCCAGGTCTCTGATCTCTTTGACTAATATGTTTCTGAACGGTGCCTTCAAGGCTGACCTCTGCATGGGGCAGACTGAGCATGTCCATGTATCGCTGCATTGAGTCCATGTGTATATCCCCCCGAGGGTCCAGGTAAGCAAGCTCTATCAGGAAGCATCAGTGAGCTTCAGAACCTCATAGGCTTACTGGAGCACAGCAAGACCGCCTTACGTGATAAAGGCAGCAGGGCCTATGGTGACGTCTTCTCTTGATTCGGGCTGATTGGGATCCCCCGGTTTCCCTGCCTGTCTGTCCACGGATGGCTATTGTTTACAAGTACAACGTCTGCTCAGCACTCGCCTTTTAAAGGACAGATAGGATGGCATATTTTTTGTAGATATCATAGCAAAGACTTCCATTTTAGTAAAGCTTGAGTCCAATTTGGATTCCCACTTAAGCACATGTATGTAACATCAATATTTTTATAATACAGAACTCAAAAAAACCTTCCCAAGTAGCAGTGTGCCTAAAATGGCAAAAAGACAAAAAACTAGTATTTCTTGCTCCTGCTATGTGTCACTTTTAAATGCTGTTGCAATAGTTTCCGTTTTTAAGGGAATAATAACTTTTTAACCATCTCCTTTAAAAACTGTTCTGTAGGTTTGGTGCTTTGTTCAGTTAGTTCTCAAACAGGCCAAACAACTACGCCTGCTGTTTGGGGGCCACTTGCCACCCTCGGGTACTGTCGAGTCGGGTTGTGTGCCTCAAGCTTGCCCTCACCAGAGACGAGAGACAGGGCAGAGGTGGAGTTCACAGAAGTCCACACTTGTACTAAGTAGTGTTAGGGTTAACAGTTTATTATCTTAACGTTAATTTAGATCTTATATATAAAAGCCACGTGACCTGACTTAAGGCTAATTTTTTAACTCTGCTGTGCTTCAGTTTTCCCAGAGCTTCCTGGGGTATCTTTCCCCAGCTTCATGGGGACTGTGGCGGGGCTAGTGGTCTGTGGCAAGCTGTCTACTCCCTGCTTCCCTTCACGTCCTCTTGACATGACCTAAGACATGAGAGAAAATGTCTGTAAAGTTCTTTAAGCCTCTTGAAAGTAAAAGGCCCTATGCAAATACAAAGTGATACTTGGTTATCTACAGATGCATCAATTGGATGTACCCACTGGTACCAAATTGAAAAAGTCGAATATAAGTTTGTGAGTCTCAGGTTAAAAAAGAAAGTTGTTTAGATAGTGTATAGATAGTGAAGGGGGGAAAATTTTTCCCCTTACCAAGAAATCTTTTTTCTTTTTTACTGGAAGATGCAGTCTTTTCGTTGAGAATAACTGAGTGCTTTATTGCCAATATATTTTTATCTCAATAGTTTCAGGATCATGCTAGGCACTCTGTTCCCTGTAATAGACTTTATATGCACAGTTGCAAGTCAGCCAGTTTTAATCAAAAGAATTTCCTTTTCATGGTGGTATCTACAAGTCAAAGATAGAGAAGGCCATCTAGTACATCACAATTAGTTTCTTTGGGGCGGAGGATACGAAATTTAAGTGAGTGTCAACAATTCATATTTTAAAATGTCAGTGATTTTGAAAAACACAGGTGTTACACATTTTTTTTGCCTCCTGTACCCAGTGTCAGCCCCTTGGTTTCAAGCACATAGCCTCATGGAAAACACCAGAGTGCTACTGAAGGTCTCATGGTTTAACTCCCAAAGCCCATGCTCGTTCTAGGATTTCATTTAAGAGGTGCAGTTGTCTAGAAAACTCTTCACTAATAAGGAAATCAAGAAAGAAGTTTTGCTAAAAAGTTGAGATTAAAGGCTCTTAGAATACTTGAGTTTGACAAAGTTGCTTATCCTGCATCTTCACCCTTCTCCCCTTCCATGGTTGGGCTCCTTCACAGTCATAAATCTGGGAATGGGGCTAAATTAGAGTCCTTCCAGTTAAAAAAATCTTGCCCTTGGGGCTGGTTACATTCTGCGGGTCTGTCCTGCACATTGTGAGATGTTTCACAGTGTCCTTGGGCTTAGTACATGCAAGTAGCACCTCCTCCCCAGCTGTGTGAACCAAAAGGTCTCCAGACATGGCCAAATGTACCCTGGGTGGCAAAAAAACCCTGGTGCAAATCGCTGGGTTAAAAGCTTCCCTGGTGAAAATCATGTGCAACCTGGAGTGAGAACAGTGCCTAAGAGCTTCCCCACGTTACATTCTAGAATATTCTAGAATGGCTGGTTCCTCCTTATCCCAGCTTAAAGATTATAATTTTCAGACAGGCCCAGTCACTGTCACCTCTTTACGATAGCACACACTCCTGTCAAGACAGATGTGTATAAGAGACAGCTAGTGCTGTGTGTGGGGAGTAGAGGGGATGGGGTGGGGAGGGGGGTGGGGTTGAAATAGCCCCTCCTTTAAGAATATGTTTACTTTGCTGTTTCACATGTATTTTGTGTATATGAAATGGCAGCTTCCAATTTCTAGTTGGATTTGTCTTACGTTGTTTGTATATTTGCCAGTCACACAGGACTGTTGGCAACAGGACTGTTTGCGTTTCCATTGCAAAATTTGGTAGGGACTCCAGTTCAGCTCTTATGTTAATCCATCCTGATTTATTTTGGACATTGAATTGATCTCACCACAAGTAAAAAACACGTCGTATATGTTGACTGTCGTCGTTGCTGTTTCCTCATGGAAGTAATTCTAAATGTAAATACTTTAAGAATACTGCTGCTGTATGAGTATTTTTGTGGCAATGTTAACTTGTTAGTGTGACTATTTAAAATATTATGAATTTAAGGATACTCTTGAAGAAAATTAAAATATTTGCTCTTTGGAGTTTGCTTTAAACACTATGCTCTCTCTCTCCAAGAAGTGCTCCCAGTATAAAAAGCCTGTATTAACATTTTTCGAAGCAGAGGGTAGGTCTGTGTCAGATCCTGTTCTTGGGAAATGGTCTTCCTCTGATCAAATCTTGTAGCTTACCTGCTACCGGCTTCTGAGATATCAGTATATAGGGCATATTCTGTTAGAGTTTCCCACTCCTTCCCCCTTTTGGATATTCATTGCTGCATTAGTTATTTTCTCTCTAAAATGTAGACTTGCAGCAAACACATAGTTTTGGTCTTAGGGATCTAGATAAATACTTGAAAAATCTGTTCTTTTTGGAGGAATCTTATTAGGAATATTTTAAAGAAATATTTATTCTTAAAGACAATACTTTGAAAGATGCTTTGATGACAGATCTCATTACATGACCATTCACTTTGCACCATCAGAGAAAAGTTATGGGTCACAACACACCTCACACATGACTTTTTTTAAAAAAACTTTTTATTTTATATTGGGGTATAGCCAATTAACAATGTTGTAAGAGTTTCAGGTAGACAACAAAGGGATTCAGCCATACATACATGTGTATCCATTCTCCCCCATACTCGTGAGAGAGGGGGAAGTGAAGCTTTGTGAGGTGCCTGCTGTGAGCCAGGTATTGTATTATTTGCATAACTGTGTAGCCCCTCTGAGGGGTGGCTATAATAGTCTGTTTTCCAGAGGAGGAGACTGAGGTTCAGAGAAGTCAAGGTGCTCATGGTCTCATGGTTTAACTCCCAAAGCCCATGCTCGTTCTAGGATTTCATTTAAGAGGTGCAGTTGTCTAGAAAACTCTTCACTAATAAGGAAATCAAGAAAGAAGTTTTGCTAAAAAGTTGAGATTAAAGGCTCTTAGAATACTTGAGTTTGACAAAGTTGCTTATCCTGCATCTTCACCCTTCTCCCCTTCCATGGTTGGGCTCCTTCACAGTCATAAATCTGGGAATGGGGCTAAATTAGAGTCCTTCCAGTTAAAAAAATCTTGCCCTTGGGGCTGGTTACATTCTGCGGGTCTGTCCTGCACATTGTGAGATGTTTCACAGTGTCCTTGGGCTTAGTACATGCAAGTAGCACCTCCTCCCCAGCTGTGTGAACCAAAAGGTCTCCAGACATGGCCAAATGTACCCTGGGTGGCAAAAAAACCCTGGTGCAAATCGCTGGGTTAAAAGCTTCCCTGGTGAAAATCATGTGCAACCTGGAGTGAGAACAGTGCCTAAGAGCTTCCCCACGTTACATTCTAGAATATTCTAGAATGGCTGGTTCCTCCTTATCCCAGCTTAAAGATTATAATTTTCAGACAGGCCCAGTCACTGTCACCTCTTTACGATAGCACACACTCCTGTCAAGACACTTTGTGGCACATCTCATTTTAAAGTCAACGTGTGTTAAGTATTTGCTATGTGACTACTATGTTCAGCCCTCAACAACATGGCATTCACATTTACTATCAGCTGGAGTCCTGGCAGGGAGCTGACAGCCACTAAGGTGACCGAGGGTAGTGTAAGGAGGGGACTTAGCATAGGTGAGCAGGGGCACAGGAGACCGGAAGCGCCTTGAGAGCTGACTCTGGGTCTTACCGGGCCTCAGGTCTGTGACTCAGGTGGTGGCTGACGTTTCCTGCTCCCCTTGGCTGCAGGAATGTGAGGCTCCTTCTCCTCCTCTGTTCTGTCCTTCGGGATACTGAGGCTAAGCCTCCTCGCAGGCCTGAGGGACAAAGCAGTGACTCAAGAACCTGTAGCTGAAGGAGAGGGCTGCCGGACAGTGACTGTGGCCTTAGGTGGAGCCAAGGAGCCAGAGGGGTGTGACAACTATTTGGCCTCCTTGGGCTCCCACCCTCCCATCTCCTGCCGGAGCTTCTCACAGGTTGAGCCTGTAGTCCAGTATCTCAAGCTTATCCTGGCAGAAATCACAGTAGAAAACAGAGCAGAGGGGTGAAGAAGGATCTGAGGGGGGCAAATGAAAGCTGTCCAGCATTCAGACACAATTGCATTTATACTATTGTCTTCATTCTGCACATGCCAACACAAGAGGCTTAGGTCACCTACCCAAAGCCATACAATGTGCTAGTTAACAAACGTTAGTCACTGATGACAGTTCAGTTCCATTCAGTCGCTCAGTCATGTCCGACTCTTCACAACCCCATGAACTGCAGCATGCCAGGCCTCCCAGTCCAACTCCTGGAGTTGACCCAAATTCATGTCCATTGAGTCGGTGATGCCATCCAACCATCTTATTCTCTGTCGTCCCTTCTGCTCTCAATCTTTCCCAGCATCAGGGTCTTTTCAAATGGGTCAGCTCTTCACATCAGGTGGCCAAAGTATTGGAGTTTCAGCTTCAACATCAGTCCTTCCAATGTACACCCAGGACTGATCTCCTTTAGGATGGACTGGTTGGATTTCCTTGCAGTCCGAGGGACTCTCAAGAGTCTTCTCCAACACCATACTTCAAAAGCATCAATTTTTCAGCACTCAGTTTTCTTTACAGTCCAACTCTCACATCCTTACATGACTCCTGGAAAAACCATAGCCTTGACTAGACGGACCTTTGTTGACAAAGTAATGTCTCTGCTTTTTAATATGCTGATGAAGATAAACCCCCAAATCCTGGCAGTTTAACAAAAAAAGTTTATTTCTCATTTACATCAAGTCCAGTGTTCCTGAATATCTTGCAGCCCTTCTCTAAGTGGTGATGGAGGAGCCCGGGCTTCTTCCCTCTTGCAGCTCTGCCTCACAGGAGAGAGAAGATTGCCTAGAGCTGGAGACTTTGGCCCATGTTCAAAATTCTCCAAGCCAGGCTTCAGCAATACGTGAACCGTGAACTCCCTGATGTTCAAGCTGGTTTTAGAAAAGGCAGAGGAACCAGAGATCAAATTGCCAACATCCACTGGATCATCGAAAAAGCAAGAGAGTTC
>SJYC01040184.1:0-54512 GCA_006408675.1 Madoqua kirkii | reverse complement strand
CACCTTCGAATCACCCTGGATCCACCGGGGCTGGACCCCGGCAGTTTATCTCTTTGGTTAACATCATTCTGAATACACTTCAGAACTGCTGAGTTATGATTCTGTAGAATGTAAAAGTTATATTTTTCCCAGTGAAATCCCATGGACAGATGCTTAATAAACATTTGTTAACTTATTTACTGATTCATATGCAAAGGAAGTTAGGTTGACAGGAGGGGGAAACTAAAAAGAAATTGATTCGCGGGAAGCATATCATAAAGGAAACCCTTAAACAAAACCCCTCCAACTCGTCAAATAGAATCAAGTGTAACACGGTCAACAAGAACCAGAAACATCACCTGGGGGTCTTCTAGAGCTACTTCACACTACTGTTTCCCCCTGTGGGGGCGTGGGGAAGAGGGCCTGGTTCTGAGAGAGAAGCTCACCTGGTAAGAGCACTCGATGTGCAGCCACAGCTTCAAGATCAGAGCATTAAGCCTCCTGCCAGCAGTGACAGACACAGAATCCCTGCTGTCACAGGCATTCATTGGAAGATCCCTCACATGGGGCAGGGGAGCTCTTACTTTTCATCTTCATACAACCCCTGGTAGCTCAGCTGGTAAAGAATCCGCCTGCAGTGCAGGAGACCCCAGTTTGATTCCTGGGTTGGGAAGTTCCCCTGGAGAATGGACAGGCTACCCACTCCAGTATTCTTGGGCTTTCTTGGTGGCTCAGGGGGTTAAGAATCCTCCTGCAGTGTGGGAGCCCTGCATTCAATCCCTGGGTTGGGAAGATCCCCTGGAGGAGGGCATGGCAACCCACTCCAATAGTCTTGCCTGGAGAACCCCCATGGACAGAGGAACCTGGAGGGCTACAGTCCATGGGGTCACCTAGAGTTGGACATGACTGAATGACTAAGCCCTGCACAATGCGAATCTAAGGGTACTGGTGACCCTTCTTTGCAGTCTCTCTACAATAGGGAGACAGCAAAGGTAACATACTTTAAAGATAACGACATCCATAATGGACACCAAAAAGACAACTGAATTCAGAGCCAAAAGGTCTGGATTTTATCTCTGGCTTTTCTATTTACCAGCTGGGCAAACCTGAATATTCCCTCAACATTACTAAGCCACCATTCCTCCACCTATCAAAACTGTATCAAGCATGTCCATGGATTATATGATCCCTTCTCCCCAGCTGTGGAAGGGAAAATCATCTCTTAAGAAAAGTACTTCAATACTTCCTTGCCTTAGATATAAGAAAATAACATCCCAGTAAATATTTGCTTTAAATGGTTTGGTTGCCTAACTAGTTCTAACAGCTGCCTTTAGAACACTGCTGCTGCTAAGTCATTTCAGTCGTGTCCAACTCTGTGCAACCCCATAGACTGCAGCCCACCAGGCTCCCCGGTCCCTGGGATTCTCCAGGTAAGAACACTGGAGTGGGTTGCCATTTCCTTCTCTAATGCATTAAAGTGAAAAGTGAAAGTGAATTCTCTCAGTCATGTCTGACTCTTCGCAACCCCATGGACTGCAGCCTACCAGGCTCCTCCATCCATGGGATTTTCCAGGCAAAAGTACTGGAGTGGGGTGTCATTGCCTTCTCCATACTTCCAGGCAAAGCAATAAAAATGCTTCTGGGAAAAAAATTGATCTCATGAGTATAAAAAGATAGGAAGGACCCCAACACATGACTATCTTCAGTAGAGAAAGAGGGTCAGTTTTTATAGCATTTGAGAGTCTATTATATCTTCAAAAAGATGTACCACATATTTCAAAGTTCACCATCACAAGTTTTTGCAGCCAAGAAGAAAGTTTTATTAAGAAAATTGCTTTTAAAGAAAAATTTAAATAGCAGCTTGGGCATATTTTCATTGCATATATCAAAAATCTTACACAACTGGGAGAAAAGATTTTAGTAACAGCAATAATGGATAATTATATAATCAAAAGTAATAGAGAAAAGTATTCTTTTAGTGTTCAGGGGATAAATAATAAGTTTAATTAATACAGTGAATATTCTTCTCCCCCCACTCATCTAGCAGGGGTGACAAGAGAGAGAGAAGACAGAGCTAGGGCAATCTCTCTTGATGGCAGGCCTACAATAGGTGGCAAAGTGAAGCAAGCTATTTTACAGAGGGAATAAGTGTGATTTTCTGAGGTGGTTTTCACAATTTGATGGCTTTCTGTTGCTATGTTACTTATAAATTGTAAATGAAGGACAAACAAAAATCGAGGGTTTCATTTCTCAATACCTGCTTGCATCAAGTCAAATGCTTTCTACATAGCATATTCCAAGGAAAATGTTCTCCCTCTGCTGTTTTTATTTATCACACTGTCTCAGGTCATTTCAAAGCAATATTCCAAGCCTCAGTTAATGTTGTGCTCATATAACATTAAAACACCACTGTCAGATATTAAATAACCAAAATAGAATAATCAGTTATAAGATCCAGGCTGTGCAGGACTTATTCTAATTCTTATTCACCTAAACTCTCTTATTGTACTTGGCATGGAGGAGAAAGAACTCAAAATTATATAACGGATTCTCAGTTGCACACAAGATGCTCTCTAAGGATCTATAAGTCCTCATTCAAAGGAACACACTGGAAGGAGTTTGCTTTGCATTGTTTTTAAAGTGTCTCCAAAGCAAACAGATCTTCATAAAGAATAGAACTCAATGGACAAAGGACAGTCAGTGGGCTCAGCATATCACCATGTGTCTAAGAAGCTAATGCTATTTACACCAGGAGTACCAGGCATGCAATGCCATAACACTGCAGCTTTATGTTGAACCATATTAAATGCTGTTAGAGGCCAGACGTGGTGAAATTTCAATAATGTCAAATACTTCAACCTAATAACTGAGAAAAGCAAGCTCTGTAAAAGGAAAGATATGCCAGTGCCTAGAGCGCATAACTTCTGGGAAAATGTGTGTTGATTCTACACTACTGTCCTTTAAGAAATATTTTTATTTTTTCTCTTTTGGGGACTAATCTCTTTCTGCATAACAGTTTAAAATCCAGGCTCTGGAGTGAGCACACATTGACCGACAGTCCGGTGAAGACTGTATACAATGTATGAGAAGAGTTTCTCGAGGCAGAAGACGGAGGAATAGATGCTGGGAATGCAAAGTAACCAATTACAATTAGCCAGTGGATGTAACTGGCTTAGTTCCCAAGTCAGCTATGTTTCCTAATGAAACTTTTAAAAATGTGCTTCCTGGTAATTCCCATTTAGAATCTTTCAGTTGTAATAAGGGAAACCTGACAGGTAGTGGCTTCAACAAATAGAAGTGTGTTTTTCTCACTGAACAAGAATTCTGGAGGCACCAATCCAGGACTTGTGTAGTAACTATTTGCATCTTAGGGCAGTTGATCTCAAATTGTGGCCCAAGAGCTGCTGGCTGTTATGTTATTGTTAAGTGATAATGTTATAGACAGACATATGTTCCCCAGTGCATGTATATCAAAGCGCTAACCCACAGTGTGACTATACTTAGAGAAAGAGCCTTTGAAGAAGTAACTGAAGTGAAATGAGGTCATTAGAGGGGGCTCTAATCTAGTATGATTTTGTCTTTATAAAAAAGATAAAGAGATATCAGGGACATAGAGAGAAAAAGTTACAGCAAGCACACAGCGAGAAGATGGCCATCTGCAAGCTGAGGAGGGAGGCTTCAGGGCAAACCCATCAGCCAACACCTTGATCTTGGACTTCCAGGCTCCAGAACTGTGAAATAATAAATTTCTGCTGTTTAAGCCACCCAGTCTGTGGTACTCTGTTATGGCCATCTAGCTAATGAATATAGATAAGCACAGAAAATCAGAGTAAACATTTAGAAACTTGGACAACAATTTGACAGAATTATTTTATGCCTTTTTAATATAATAAAAATTCACATTTATATTTTTTGTAAATCTTTTTCATTTCATTTTCTATTTATTTTATTGTATTTTAATCAGTCCACAACAGACTAGATTTTATTAAAAGGATCTTGGTCACAGTTTGAAAGGCATCATCTTAAGGAAGCCAGGTTCTTTATATATTTCTTTTGCTTTCTGTTATTGGAGAAGGAAATGGCAACCCACTCCAGTGTTCTTGCCTGGAGAATCCCAGGGATGGCGGAGCCTGGTGGGCTGCTGTCTATAGGGTTGCGCAGAGTCGGACACGACTGAAGCAACTTAGCAGCAGCAATCTCATGGTGACAAGACAGCTGCTGTACCTCTAAGCATCATATCCTCATTCCAAGCAGAGAAAAAAGAAGAAAGATAAGGAATGAAAGGCAACAGGAGTACCTATTGAATCTGTACCTTTTCATCAAAAAAGAAGAAACTTCCTAGAAACATATGCTAGACTTCTGTTTACATCTATTAGCCAGAACTGTGGCAACGGTCATCCTAACGGAAAGAGTGGTTAGGGAGAAGGGGGCTATAATGGTACATAAGTAAGCTAATCAACCATGAGTGAATACCAAACCGGTTTTATGTAAATTCTTGAGAGCTTAGTTAATATAAATCAACCTCCTAGACCTAGTCCATTACCTATATATGATGGATGGAAGGGAGGGAGGAAGGGAGAGAGGAAGATGGGTCACACTGACCTAAAGAAATTCCAAGTTAAGATTCAATTGGGAAGCTATGAACATAGCAACCTGACAGCTTTTCTCTTCAATTCGCTAAACTAGCACATACACAGACACACCACACACACATATATAATACATATGTATATGTCACTGTACTCATGGGAGTGTTTTCCAATTAAATTGCCTCGCTTAACATAGATGACAGTTCTTAGCTGCACCTAAGAACCCGGAACATACCCTAAGAATAAAAAAATAAGGTAGCTGACTGACAGAACCAACTTCAAAGAACCATTTTATTCAAAACTCTTCATTTTAAATGAGATTCTCAGTACCCAGGCATTGGTTCAGCACATTCTATCCTTCAAGCTTTTGGTCTGGTATCACATTTGAGTGAAGTGAGTGAAGTTGCTCAGTCATGTCCGACTATTTGTGACCCCAGGGACTGTAACCTACGGGGCTCCTCTGTCTACGGGATTTTCCAGGCAAGAGTACTGGAGTGGGTTGCCATTTCTTTCTCCAGGGGATCTTCCCAACCCAGGGATCAAATCCGGGTCTCCTGCACTGCAGGCAGACGCTTTAACCTCTGAGCCACCATGGAAGCCCCATTGCACATGGTTATTGGCTCTGATAGATGAGACAGAAAATTTAAGAACTAAACCAAAACAGCATCCACAGACCCAGCACTTATATAGGTCTCCTAAATTACAAGCTTCACTGCCTTCTGACTTTCTATAATAGAACCAATCATCAGAATACAAAATGGGGCCCATTGATGTCCCAAAGAAATTGTCTACTCCAATTCTACTGATGTGTCTTTGTTTCCTGCTCAGTACTAAGTAATTACTTCCCATCAGGGTATTCAAATGCTAAACAATTTTCAGACTGATTTTTCTTTGGCCCAAGTTACACATTATGCTAAATATTATCCTCTTGTGTTTTCATCCTTTCATTCATTCCATATATAAGACATGGCCAAAACCAGACAGAAATGGAATTTCCTAGGAAGCCAACATTTACCTTAATGATTAACAAACACAATTGCAAAATAATCACAAAAAGGAAGTTCAGAGTACTTTTTGTCCAGGCTGAGCACTCTAATTCTCTCTGCTGTTTCATCAGTTATTATGTTACCTCTCTCAGCCATAAAACATTATAATAAAAAAAACACAGGAGAATGGGAGCACCACCATTCATGAAAGCAATGCAGAGGCAAAGCGAGGCTACATTTATTTCAAACCTCTCTACCAGCTACTCTGAACCCTGCAAGGTATTGCCTTGTAGCCCTCCTCTAAGGAAAAGCTACCTTATTAAGGTGTCCAACACCAAAGCGGTGACTCCTTGCTTTTGACTCATTTCTGAATGGACTCAATTACTATCTAGGTGCTGTAATACTCTCACACCTACATGCTTCATTTAGTCTCTTTTAGATGCTGATCTCACATCAAATATCCCCTCCATTATGCCAGTAATTGCTGTGATTATTAAACATAATTGAAATGTGCTCATTTGGTTTGCCCCCTCAGATATCTCTACATGGAAAGGAAACAAAATACATCAGGACAGTACAGTAGGAAATAGTCCATGGACTGAGTCAGAGAAAATGAGACATGTATTAGATTCTCCCATATAACAGAAAGAGCTTTGAGTAGCACCTATAAATCCCACCTGAACAACTTCCTCAGCTGTGGATCCATAGTTAAATCACTTTATCTATCTGGGCCTCAACATTTTCACATATTTACTGTTTAGGTGAATTTTATAACCTCTAAGGGGCTTCCTAGGTGGCGCTAGAGGTAAAGAACCTGTCTGCCAATGCAGGAGACACAAGAATCAGGGTTTGATCCCTGGGTTGGGCAGATCCCCTGAAGGAGAGAATGGCAACCTACTCCAGTATTCTTGCCTAGAAAATTCTATGGACAGAGGAGCCTGATAGGCTACAATCCATGGGGTTGCAAAAAGCCTGACACAACTGAAGTAACTTAGCATGCACTCATGACTGCTAAGATCCTTTAAACTCTATGGTTTATAGAAATTAGAAACTGGAAGCCCACTGATTCAATTCAGACATATTTCTGTACTCCTGTTGGCTCAAAATACTGTAAAATGATAGTAAATATTTAAAAATTGGGAGACATGTTAAGAATATGGATTTCTGGTTTCTCACAGAGAAAAATAAAAACATCCAATAACATTAAGCTGATATTTCTGATACTCACCTCCTTCATATAGGACCTACACTCTCCAGATCAGAGTTCCTGCTGTTCCATATTACCTCATTTTATCTGTTTGTTTTTTCTTTCCCATCACTATTTGGTTTTAAAATTCCAACTGTCAGACTCTTTAGTTTCAATTCCTTCTGGATGAAAAAAATCATATCTCCAAGTATTAACCTAATTTTACTTTATTTTCATCTTAACACTTAACAGTAGCAGATTCACATTTTTTTTGTTCATATTTTTGCTGTGTCTACCCCTACTAGAGGACCTCCCTGGTGACTCAGCGGTAAAGAATCCACCTGCAATGTAGGAGATGGCAAATTTGATCCCTGGATCAGGAAGATCCCCTGGAGAAGGAAACAGCAACCCACTCCAGTATTCTTGCCTGGGAAATCCCATGGACAGAGGAGCCTGGTGGGCTACAGTCCATGGGGTTACAAAGAGTCTGATACCACTTAGTGATTAAACAAAAATAACCCTTACTAGAACAAAATCTTTTAGAAGAATGAGACTGTCTTGTTCATCAGAGCATTTGCAACACGTAAAATGATCTCTGGTATGTGGGAGGTATCAAATAACTGTCTATCCACTGATTTGTTGTTTACACCAAATTCTTGTCCTTTTGGAAACTTATAATCTTCTGCTTGGCAAGTAAAGGGCTTTCAGGAACCACTTTATTATGGGAAAGTTCAAAATACAGTCCATCACTATGAATATAGTTTAAAGATAAATGGTGCCACCCTTCTTATAATTATGAAAGAGACTCATGATCTTTGGAGAATAACTTGAAAATATAGAAATAAAAATCACTCATAATCTCATTTAACTGAGATATTTCAAAATTTTGATGACTTTTCATCCTGGTATTTAAGGAATTATGTGTTTATACTATATGTTTATACTTTTTCTTTTCTTTTTTTTTTTAACATATTCTTGAAGAGAACCAGCCCTTTTCTTTCCCACAGTATCTCATACAATAAAAATGAAAGAAAGTGAAAGTCACTTAGTCATGTCTGACTCTTTGCAACCCCATGGACTATACAGTCCATGGACTTCTCCAGGCCAGAATACTGGAGTGGGCAGACTTTTCCTTCTCCAGAGGATCTTCCCAACCCAGGGATCGAACCCAGGCCTCCTGCACTGCAGGTGGATTCTTTATCAGCTGAGCCACCAGGGAAGCCCATACAACAAAAAAACTCCCCAAATCTCCGCCTTCTCAGGGACCGCTGGAGGAAGTGACTCCCACCCACTCTGTGCACACAGTCCACGGTGAGGCAGTCATTTGCTTGCTGACATAATGAGAGCCTGACAGTCATCCTTCCATTTCTCCCCATGAGGGAGGATTCACGTCCTTAAAGGCTGTTATGGAGAAATGAGCCCTCACCCTGGGACTCTCAGACTCAGCAGAGCCCTAGGAAGCATGGTCCAACACCGTGGTCTAAGCAAGAAACTCCCCTCCCTACTCATCACCCTCACTGAGTCTCAAAGTCAAGAATCTCAGGATGTTAGAGGTCCCAATGCCAACTGAGCTCTCCAATTTCACTTTATCAGCAAACAAAACTACTGTACTTTCCATCTCACCTGGCTACTGTAGGGGTTTCTCTATAGGTTCAGAATATGGAAGAAAGGGTGGTGAGTGTTTGCACTCACTGAAAATCTTATCAGTACTAAATACTCAGTTCTGTAACCTGATTTTCCTGTTGAAACTTATTTTTCATGTTTTTTGGCTGCAGCTACCACGTTTGATATATTTCTCTTAATGACAGGTTGCTCCCTCCACCAATAGATGCTGCTCCTACCTTTAGCAGGAGCTGTTGGACTCCTGCTTTCTGAGAAATGCTAAGCTCTCAATAACTCTGTAGCTACGGTAACACTGGGGAGAAAGAAGATGTGTTGTTCTTCCTTTCTCTCTCATCCCACCCATAGAGTCAAACTGATTTTTGTCCATTTAAACACTAACAGTCTCCCATGAATTATGTTTGAACACAACTCCAGTGGTTACATAGTCATTCTTAGTATTTTTATTCCATTTTTTATTTCATCTTCCTTCAATTATAATCTTACTACTGTTAACATTTATTTTTAATTCTGTTCAAGAATTAGTTAGCAATTTAGACCTGAAGCACAAACATTACTGATTTATTGATATTATTGATTCAGCTCTTCCTCCCACACCAAGTGGCTTAAATTGAAATAACCTGAGGATGAGAAACAAAACTTAATCTTGCATGGTTTCAGAGAACCTCATAAAACCCAGTGGGTGGCTTCTTCCTGGCCATAATGGGAAACAAATGGTTAGAACAAAATCAGAGAAAAAAACAAATTTTACCAGATCTAGGTTACATTTTCTTGGTTTGCTACCATAGCACCCTGTATTTTCCTAATGAAACCTTGCATTGCACTTTATCTCTTGTTGATTACCTTTCTTCCTTATTGGACTATGAATTTTGTGAAGGCAGAGAATTCATACATTTTAGTTTAAGTCTCAATTCCAAGTGCTACAGTGACTGTGGTTTAAAAATGCTTTAAAAATGTATTACTCAGCCCTTAAAAAGAATAAATTTGACTCAGTTCTAATGAGATGGATGAAACTGGAGCAAGGAAACCAGAATTGAAGGAGACACATGTACCCCAATGTTCATTGCAGCATTGTTTATAATTGCCAGGACATGGAAACAACCTGATGTCCATCAGCAGATGAATGGATAAGAAAGCTGTGGTATATATACACAATGGAGTATTACTCAGCCCTTAAAAAGAATAAATTTGACTCAGTTCTAATGAGATGGATGAAACTGGAGCCGATTATACAGAGTGAAGTTAGCCAGAAAGAAAAACACCAATACAGTATACTGACACATATATATGGAATTTAGAAAGATAGTATGATGGCCCTGTAAGTGAGACAACATAAGAGACACAGAGGTATAGAACGGACTTTTGGCTTCTGAGGGAGAGGGAGAGGGTGGGATGATTGGGGAGAATGGCACTGAAACATATACAATCATATAAGAAATGAAGCACTAATCTATGTTCAATGCAGGATACAGGATGCTTGGGGCTGGTGTATGGGATGATCCGGCAAGATGGTGTGGGGTGGGAGGTGGGGGGGTGCTTCGGCATTGGGAGATCATGTACATCTGTGGCTGATTCATGTCAGTGTATGGCAAAACCAATGCAGTATTGTGAAATGGAATAAAGTGTTAAATTAAAAAAATAATAATAATAAAATAAATAAATGAAAGCCTGGCTGTGCTCCACCCTGGGTCTTCTGGTTCAGGGCTGACTCCTGTGGCCAGGGCTGCAAGCGATGGGGCCCTTAGGTGAGGAAATGGAGCTTTGGCGGAGGCTAAAACCTCATCAATCACCAGGCTTCTAACAAACCTTTCTGGGAGCATCCCTGGGACTGGCCACAAGGCAGGATGACCTCCTTCACCTGTCAGGCAGGGAGAAGGCAGTACTTTTTCGAGACAGCCTTGCAGAGCCTCTTAGCACTCCAGTCCTTGGAACGTAGAGAGAACGAGCTGGAGCAGGAGCACCTGTCGTTTTCATCTGGGGAATTGTGTAACCTAAGGTCAGGCGGTAGTAAGTCCAGTCTGCTGATGCCCTCCCTGGGGCTCCTGCACAAGACAGGGCCCTTCTGTGTGTTTGCATGTGCACGCGCGTGTGTCTACAGGGGTGTGAGTCCAGACCTGCCGCCGATCTCGCGCGTTTTCTTTGCCCAGAGACGCTGATGGTCAGCGTCTGCTTTTCAACCTCTGCTCTGCCTTCACCTCTTTCTTCAGACCTTTGCCGTCAGCCCCTCAGGTCTCTCTGGACTGTGGGGGATGTGGCCGTGACCTTCCTATGAGGGCTGCTGTCATGTTATTGTGGGACCTGTGATTTCCCTGGAGGAAGCCCAGCTTTGAACAGGGCCTGTTAAAGTGCTTATTAAGTTTCAAGTGTTTTTGGTGACAGGCCAGAGGGGCTCTAAAAATAGGGTTTGGTTGGGCATGGGGCATGGGTGAAACTTCAGGTTTCCTGGCCGTATCTGAGGATTCCCTTCTCTCCTCTTCTGAGTGAGAGGCTGAACAGATAAGACAAGTACATGTGGCCTCCTGAGACCATCCAACTCTTCAAGCACTTATTAAACACCTTGTATACCCAGGAGGCCGGGAGTACGGGCTCTGCCATCATAAAGACTTGGGTTTGAATGCAGTTTCTGCTGATAATCAGCTATAGGACTCTGACAAAGGATGTCGCCTTTTTGAGCCTCTTTTTTTTTTGAGTTTTTCTTTCTTTTTAACTAATTTATTGTAACTGGAGGATAATTACTTTCCATATTGTGATGGGTTTTGCCATCCATTGACATTAATCAGCCATGGGAGCCACTGTTATTCCATCTGTCCAATGGGGATAATTCGATCTCCCAAGACAAATGCTGTCTGCCTTTACCTGTCAGGCGTGGAGGGGAAGCAGAAATCAGATTGTTGGAGCCTCCGGAACCTGTAGTGTGATGGGGAGACAGGTGTGTGTGTGTGTGTGTGTGTGTGTGTGTGTGTGTGTGTGTTAATCACTCAATCATGTCTGACTCTTTGCAACCTGATGGATTCTAGTCCACCTGGCTCCTCTGTCTATGGAATTCTCCAAGCAAGAATATGGATTTCAAGGGGAGACAGAGACATACGGTCAAATCTAACTTTAAAGCAAGCTGGGGTTCTGTTTGGGGTGAGGGACACAGATCTGAGCTGGGTCCTAGAGACTTGGTCCCAGGTTTCTGTGCTCCTGGTTGTCCAGCTTGGAATCTGCCCTCACCCCACCCCCACATGCCTTCATCCTGGCTGTCCACTTGCCCTTGGCCAAGGGGCCCTGTGGGAACTTCCCATGGGAGGGAGGGTGTGTGTATGCTGGGGGGAAGAGGGCCATGGCTGGAAAGCCCTGGCTCTCAGCTCACTTGGCCCCCCGTCTTTGCCTGGCAGGGAGACCCCATTCCCGAGGAGCTCTACGAGATGCTGAGTGACCACTCCATCCGTTCCTTCGATGACCTCCAGCGCCTGCTGCATGGAGACTCCGTAGGTAAATTGAATCCTCACCCAGTGCTCTGGCCTTTCGCTGAGTCCTGGGGATCCTCGAGGGGCCGGCAAGGACATACCTTCTTCATTGACATCCAGAGGACTAGAGGCCTGTGGCTGCCTGGGAGGGGTTGGCCACACCTGTCCAGGGCAGGGCTGAGTAGGCGGGCGGGTTGCTACCTGGGACGTGGGGCGTGGCGAGCAAAGCTCCCACATGTGACTCTGGCAGGGGTGCAGAGGGCGGGGTCCCAAGAGGAGGGGGCGGGGAAAAGGTGCCCAGGGCATCTGCTGAATGTCTATCCAGGTGTGGACTCAGCCAGGGAGGATGGGGTGGGAGGAGCCATCTCCCTGCCCGTCTGGCCGAGTGCCCAGTCTCCAAGGTCTCCCGGGGACACCTGGCCTGGACCCGTGGGCAGCCCTGCCCATGCCCAAGAGCGCGCCCAGCACATGGGCACGTGCTTGGTGGCACACACGTGGCGGGACTGACGGGCTGGGTCGGGAATGTATTTATAAACGCTGTCTTCAGAGCAAATTCCTTTCTATTCTAACCTCTGGCCTGTTCCCTGGAGCCCTTGTCGGCACCCCCCCTGCACCCCCAGCTCCCCTTCCCTCTGGGGTTTTGTCTCTTTGTCACTTTGTAATCCTTGCCCAGACTGCTATCTACGGGGGACAGCATTTCCTGCCTTTGTTTCCTCTCCCCGTTGGGCCCCTGGCTCCCTCTCAAAAGCATTCTCGGGCCCTTTCAAACCCCCCTGTGCCGGGGGCTGGCGGGGCAGGCGGGAGGGGGACCCAGCTGGGCCCACCTATTGTTCACCAGGCCCCCCACCCCACGTCTCCCACACCCCTCACCCCATGCCCGACTGGCCAGCCCTGGTCAGCACAATGGGGCAACTGCCAAATTTAGCCTTTCTGCTGTTTCTTTCCAAGGCCCTTGGCCCCCACCCTCAGGCAGCATGCATGGAGACTCCGTAGGTAAATTGAATCCTCACCCAGTGCTCTGGCCTTTCGCTGAGTCCTGGGGATCCTCGAGGGGCCGGCAAGGACATACCTTCTTCATTGACATCCAGAGGACTAGAGGCCTGTGGCTGCCTGGGAGGGGTTGGCCACACCTGTCCAGGGCAGGGCTGAGTAGGCGGGCGGGTTGCTACCTGGGACGTGGGGCGTGGTGAGCAAAGCTCCCACATGTGACTCTGGCAGGGGTGCAGAGGGCGGGGTCCCAAGAGGAGGGGGCGGGGAAAAGGTGCCCAGGGCATCTGCTGAATGTCTATCCAGGTGTGGACTCAGCCAGGGAGGATGGGGTGGGAGGAGCCATCTCCCTGCCCGTCTGGCCGAGTGCCCAGTCTCCAAGGTCTCCCGGGGACACCTGGCCTGGACCCGTGGGCAGCCCTGCCCATGCCCAAGAGCGCGCCCAGCACATGGGCACGTGCTTGGTGGCACACACGTGGCGGGACTGACGGGCTGGGTCGGGAATGTATTTATAAACGCTGTCTTCAGAGCAAATTCCTTTCTATTCTAACCTCTGGCCTGTTCCCTGGAGCCCTTGTCGGCACCCCCCCTGCACCCCCAGCTCCCCTTCCCTCTGGGGTTTTGTCTCTTTGTCACTTTGTAATCCTTGCCCAGACTGCTATCTACGGGGGACAGCATTTCCTGCCTTTGTTTCCTCTCCCCGTTGGGCCCCTGGCTCCCTCTCAAAAGCATTCTCGGGCCCTTTCAAACCCCCCTGTGCCGGGGGCTGGCGGGGCAGGCGGGAGGGGGACCCAGCTGGGCCCACCTATTGTTCACCAGGCCCCCCACCCCACGTCTCCCACACCCCTCACCCCATGCCCGACTGGCCAGCCCTGGTAGCACAATGGGGCAACTGCCAAATTTAGCCTTTCTGCTGTTTCTTTCCAAGGCCCTTGGCCCCCACCCTCAGGCAGCTCCTACATACCCCTGGTTGGGGTCAGGATCTCCGAGATGAACCTTTCAATAGTGGGCCTGTTTCAAGGCAACCATGTGGCTATTTTTTTCCTAATCAACTTAACCTTTCCACAAAGCACATCTTTTCCCCATCTCCTCCCCACCAGGGACATTCCAGAGATGGTAGAGAGAAAGGAAGGGAGTAAGAAGGAGAGACAGACGCGCTGACGCAGGAGCAGCAGACTAGATGGAAAGGCACCAGTTAGGGCACAGTCTCCTCCAAACAGGACCCCCTGGGAGTCTGCACAGATGAGCAGGGAGCTTTGTCTTGGGCAGGGCCAGCGGGCTGGGGAGACAAAAGAAAAGAGGTGAGGTGCTGTGTGAAGTGGGCAGGAGCTTGTCCTCCATGTCCCCGTGGTTCATTTGCTGACCCTTGAACCATCGGAGAGATAGAAGGGGCTGCCCACAATTCAGCATGGAGCTCCGAGTCCTCTGCAGCCCTCACTTCCTGCAGCGGCTTTCGGCTGCCCTTGCTAGAGAGAGAGATGCCTTCAAGGCGTGCCGATGACACCGAGGTGAGGGTCGCTCAGGCTTGAGAAGGGAGCTGTGGTTTGTGACTTTAGGAGTAAATAGACAGCTGAGGGCAGACACGAGGCACAAGGTTAGAGGGAGAGACATAAACACAGTGAAAGGCTGGGGGCTGGAGAAAGACTCATGCCTGAAAGGGGGCAGGGCAAGGGTGCCCCTACCCAGCAGACCTGGCTCTCCACCCTTCTCTCGGTCTTTGGCCCCCACCCCCACCCCTCGCCTTCCCTCTCTCTCTCCCGCCCAACTGCGCCATTGTCCAGGGCTCCGGAGGGGCTGCGTCCAGGGCATGCTGGTCCCCCCTGGGGATGCTGGGAATTTCTCCATTCAGCACTTCCTGTGGGAACGCTGGGCGGAGGGGCACTGGAAACTGGCCTTCAGGCTCTGGGTCCTCACCCTGCCCTGGAGGCCAAGGAGGGTTCTCTTACAGTAGCAAAGGGGATGGGTTATTTTTAACTCCATTGACATGGGTTCTGTCCAAATATGTGGTGGAAGGGCCGGGAGTGGGGCTGACAATCCCTTGGCGATGCAGTCAAGGGCCCACGCCACCCTCTGAGCCCTGCAGCTACCCTGGCGTTTGTTTGCCTGGAGGGCCCCCTCCTCAGAGCTAGGACCCTCGGGTGTACAGGGAGCCAGAAGGGGACACTGTTCCCTGGAGTGGTGGTGGTCCAGTGGGGGTGGGGGAGGGGAGCAATCTTCCCACCTGTCCTGGAATCCCCATCAGATTCCGGCCTCGGTCTGGCTGGCGGTTCTCAGTGTGTCTGACCTCCTCCTGCAGATGAAGATGGGGCTGAATTGGACCTGAACTTGACCCAGTCCCATTCTGGAGGCGAGCTCGAGAGCTTATCCCGTGGGAGAAGGAGCCTAGGTAAGACATTGTGATGGCCCCTCAAAGGTAGGAGCCGGGGACAGAGAACTGGGGACGTGGCCAGCCCAAGACTGGAGGGCCGGCCTCTTCGTCCTGACGCCTGGGAAGGTGTGGAACTAAGCGTGTAGCCATCCTTAAATACCCTCTATCCAGGAGATGAGTCATCATTCTCCCCTCCCCCAACACACACTCTTTTCTCGGTATAGTTCTTTAAAACCTCATTTGTTCATTAGTTCCACCAGGGAGGCAGATATTATTGACCTTATTTTACAGAGTTGAAAACTGGGGCCCAGAGAGGGTGAAGAAGCAGACTGAGGTCACACAGCTAGCTAGGGGTGATGCGCGTCAAGCAAACGAGGATATAGGTCACTGGGTCCCACTGCAGCATTTTTAGGGAGGCAGGTGCCCACTCCAAGCCCCTCCTCTTCTCTGCCTACAGTCCCAAAACGCTGTAGACTGAGGCTGGGGCCCTGCCACATAAGAATCAAGTGGCCTGGGTTTCCTTCCTTACTCTGTGAATTTGGGCAGCTAACTTGCTCTCAGAGCCTCTGTATGTGAATGACAGATGGCAGTTGCCCCAGCACTAACTGTCAGTCTGCTGAAGGCCAAGTTGCGCTCCCATTAATTGTTCAACTGGCAAGTGCAGGGTAGGCAGAGTTATTGTCCCATTTCACAGATGAGGAAACTGAGGCTTGAAAAAAGCAACAAGACTATATTACTGTGTAAACAGCAATGTAAGTAATACACAAGTAAGGGCCACATACTGGGCAAACTTATAAATGTGTGAAATTGTAGAATAAAATGGTAGAGGAACTGACTTATAGCACAGATCAGCATTCTTCAGAACGATCTAACTTGATCCTCAGAGTGGTTCTAGGGTGTAGATCTCCTCAACCTCATTTTGGATATGGGGAAACCGAGGCCCCAGGCCTCATTCCCAAGGCCCATGGCTGGTAACCTTCCAACCCGGGGTTGCAGGGGGTGGGACAGGCCTTGCCTGCTTCTGAAGGTGAGCAGTCCTAGAGGGGCTCTGCCCTGGGCTTTTCTACCAGCTAGAGGGCCTCTGGACAGGTCCACTCCCGCTGAAGGAGGTCCCTGCTCCCTCTAGGTTCCCCGACTGTCGCCGCAGAGCCAGCTGTGATTGCGGAGTGCAAGACGCGCACGGAGGTGTTTAAGATCTCGAGGCACCTCGTAGACCGCACCAACGCTAACTTCCTGGTGTGGCCGCCCTGCGTGGAGGTGCAGCGCTGCTCTGGGTGCTGCAACAACCGCAACGTGCAGTGCCGCGCCACGCAGGTGCAGGATCGGAAGGTGCAGGTGCGCAGGCCGCGTCCAGCCCGGAATGGGGTCGGGGGTGGGTGCAGAGGCCTTCCCGGAGGGCTCCTGGGTCTGTCCAGAGAAGGCCGACAGGCGTGGGGAGGCCCCCAAGGCTGGGGTGACCATGAGCCTCAGACAAGCCCCCAGGTGGATAAAATCCCCAAATGTTCCTGCAACAGACAAGTCCGCTAACATACTGGACACTCAGGATATTCTGGGCAGCTGTTCAGCTTTCCCCGAGCTCTCCCCTATACAGGGATCTCCAGTTTCTTCCTTCCACACAGAGAGGGACTCATAGGTGCCCCAGCATTTTTAGCACCCTCTTATCTCCCTTCAACAAGCCATGTCTTCACCAAGGAGGGCACAGAAGAGCCCCCCTCTCAAGGCAGCAGGCCTTGCAAAAGCTGGGGCAGCCCCTAGCAGAGAGTCAGAAGGCTGAAGCCTGCCCCTTTGCTGGAAAGATTGGGTATACACTATGATTCAAGGGAAATTTTAGAGCAGAGGCCGTCCTCGGAGCTCCACAGGGCAGGGCAGGGCCAGAGAAGTCTCTGATTCACGTGGAGAGGTTTCCGCACCCCTCTGGCCAGCCTTGCCACACGGCAGCTGCTGGGTGGTGGGCACACCTCCCCAGGGCCCAGGACCGACAGGTGACCCCTACCTCCTCTTGCCTAGTGTTCAGCCCTCTCACCACACTCCCCGCCCCTGTGGTCAGCCGCGGCCTTTTCTTGTGTCCCCCTTCTATCTCAAGTCTGGGCCCTGGGCCCGAGATGACCAATGTCACTCTCCACCCTGGCATCCACTGCCGTGGTATCTCCTGTCCCCAGCCCTGCCAGCTCTATGGATGGACACCTGACAGCTGACCTCCCCCTTCCCGCCTCCCTCCTGGATAAAGCCTCCCCCTGCTTCCTTCCAGACAACCATCTCCCTGCCTCTGCCTCTGCCACAGCCCCTGACCTTGGCTGGCGCTCCGGGAATGAGGATACCACAGGCCCCACACTCAACCCGGAAATGCCTTTGTCCCTCTCTGGGGGATCCTAAGGGGACTGCCCGGAGGCCAGGTGGGGAGGGCTTGTTTTGATGGAAAAGCTATGAGGGCAGAGGGCAAAGTCCTGCCATTGTTTGGGCTGAAGGGCCTGCCCTGCCGCCCTCTGGGCTTTCGAGGAAAGATGACCTCAGGGGATGCTGAGCAGGCAGGCAGCTCCCTTGGGCCCCAACCCATGTGGTCCCCTTCAGAGGCACTTTGGGGGTTCTGTCCTCCAGGTAAAAAGATTGAGGTCGTGCGGAAGAAGATGATCTTTAAGAAGGCCACAGTGACCTTGGTGGACCACCTGGAGTGCAGGTGTGAGACGGTGATGGCTCGAGCCGTGACCCGAACCCCGGGGAGTTCCCAGGAGCAGCGAGGTAACTGCTCATCCAAGGTCTAGCTCTCATTGCTCAGCCCTGCAGCCCCCTTCTCCTATGGCAGCTGCTGGGGGCACTCAGGGAGAATTGGATCAGGCATGCCCCTGGTTAAATTCACCTGAAGCTTTCCATAGCGCTGACAACAGTCCAGCTTCCTCCCCTGCCTGGGAGGGCTTATGCAAGTATGTAGCACCCAGCTGGCGCTCTGTCCTTGTTTCCAACCGATGCCCCTCACTTATGCCGCCCCAGCCAGGGTGGCCTCATTGAGTGGCCAGATAAGTTTCTGCCTCAGGGCCTTTGCACGTGTCTGTCTGGGTGAAATTCACATCTCCTAGCGCTTCTCAAGCCTAGCTCCTATTCCTCACTTGGGTCTAAAGTCAAAAGTCACCTACTTCTAGAGGTCTGCTGGCCACCCCGTCCAGAGCAGCCCCCCTCCCTGTCTTGCTACCACAGCCCCCTGCTTTGTTGCATGAAACGGTGGGAGGAACCATTACCTGGGTAAGATAACAACCCATGCAGATATCATATTCAGATATTTGACAACTTGTCCTGGAGATGAAAAATCAAATTAGTTCTTTGTAGCCCTTCCCCCCAACCCATTTTTCCCCCTCTTGCAGCCTTGATGAAGGAATTAGGGGCAGTGGGGGGAAATCACCAGAGAGATTTTAACTACATGTACTTCCCAGATGGCACTATTGGTAAAGAACCTCCTGCATGCAGGAGACAGAAGAGATGTGGGGTCGATCCCGCGTCTTCCCAGGGGTCAGGAAGATCCCCTGGAGAAGGAAATGGCAACCCACTCAAATATTCTTGCTTGGAGAATCCCATGGACAGAGGAGCTTGGCGGGCTACAGTCCATGGGGTTGCAAAGAGTTGGACATGACGGAAACGACTAAGCGTGCATGCATGCAGTTTGACTTAAAGAATTGAAATGCGCTAAAAAATGATCTGCTCCAATTGCCACCTCTACATTAAGCGGAAGAGATGCCTGAGGCCTAGATAGGCCGAGGTCTTGCCCAAGGTCACACAGCCAGTTTCAAACAGGGGCACAGCTAGAATTCAGGTATTCTGAAGTTTTGTTCTCGGCTCTTCTCTCACCCTGACAGCTGTCACTGGCTCATTTCTTCTTTTTAAGCATTTAAAACTTTTAGAGCTAGCGATGACCTTACAAGTCCCTGCTTCAGTGTTGCTAATAGGGCTGCTGGAGCATAGACAGGTTAAGGGACTTAATGAAGGTTGCACAGTGGCAAAATTAAGCCTGGAACCCAGGCCTTGGAACATCTAGTTTGGGGTTCTTTTGACTGTATTGTGCTATCTCTTCTTCCTCAGAGAAAAGTAAGGATTATATGAGACTCATGAAGTTAATAGGATTGTTGTTCAGTCACTGAGTTGCGTCTGCCTCTTTGCAACCCCATGGACTGCAGCACCCTGGTCTTCCCTGTCCTTCATTATCTCCCGGAGTTTGCTCAAGTTCATGTTCTTTGAGTTGGTAATGGTATCTAACCATCTTATCCTCTGCCATCCCCTTCTTTTGCCTTCAGTCCTTTCCAGCATCAGGGTCTTTTCCAATGGGTTGGCTCTTCACATTAAGTATTGGAGCTTTAGCGTTGCTGAAGCTGAAGTAAATGTGTGAACAGCATCACACGTTCCAGTGAACATTCAGGGTTGATTTCCTTTAGGATTGACTGGTTTGGTGTCCTTGCAGTCCAAGGGACTCTCAAGTCTTCTTCAGCAACACAATTTGAAAGCATCAATTCTTTGGCACTCAGCCTCCTTTATGGTCCAGCTCTCACATTTGTACATGACTTCTAGAAAAAATCCATAGCTTTGACTATACAGACCTTTGTCAGCAAAGTGATGTCTCTGATTTTTAATACGATATCTAGGTTTGTCATAACTTTCCTTCCAAGGAGCAGGCAAGCATCTTTTAATTTCATGGCTGCAGTCACCATCCACAGTAATTTTGGAGTCCAGGAAAATAAAACTTGTCCCTGCTTCTTCTACTTTTTCCCTTTCTATTTGCCATGAAGTGGGGGGACCGAATGCCATGATCTTAGTTTTTAGAATGTTGAGTTTCAAGCCAGTTTTTTCACTCTCGTCTTTCACACTCATCAAGAGTCTTTTTAGTTCTTCTTCAATTTCTGCCATTAGAGTGGTGTCATCCGGATATCTGAGGTTGTTGATATTTCTCCTGGCAGTAGGATTAGGTAAGCATAAAAAAAAAATCCATGCAAGTGACTGTTTTGGTTTTCAGTAGCTTTCTTTGGTTAGGGGGCAGGACAATCTCACTGTCCTTTCTTACTAACAAGCCCCCTGAAGGCAGAGCCATCTCAGCCTCTTCCTCCTGCTCTCAGAGTGGAGCTGAGGCAGGGATGCCCTGGAAAGGCTGATAATTTGACAGCTTCAAACTGACATGCTGTACATAATTTGTAGAGCTACTATGGAGAGTGCTTTCTATTCAGGAAAAATTATTTTCTTCTTTATGTTTAGAATGGGGTTCTCTTCCCTGCCTTTGTTTCATATGATTTTCTAAACCAGTTTCTCAGGAGGCATGTTCAACCACTTGCTATGTAGGTCTTGCTGTTTTAGTTTCAGCATTTTGGCCCTGGGAGGCAGTTGCTCTGGCAGCTGGCAGTGTGGCTCATGTGATGGCCGGTGTCAGGCCTCCCGGGCTCAAATTCTGCTCTGTCACTTATGAGCTGAGTGATGACCTTGAACTTGCTCAGGCTTTGCCCTGCCTAGCGTCCTGCTGATGGCTCGGTCTCTGGCCCTTCAGTGGCCCCTCTGGGAAGCCTCCCTCAAGAAGGATCTGAGACCCACCTGAGTCCGTAAATTTCGCATTTGCTGCAGTGGGATAAGTGCCTCATGAGGACTTGTGTCTGTGAGGTGGAAGGTCAAGTGTTGGCCCCTCAGAGAGCTGGATGAGCCAAGGGGGAAACTCCGAAGGCTCCCAGGAAGAGATGGGCCTTGAGCTTGGCAGAGAAAACTTTCATCTCCAGGCTGTCTACTTAGCAGCCCGGGAGGAAGAGAGACAGAAGTGAAGTGCTAACCTTGACCAAGACTTTCAGGCACAGTGATTTCCAGCCCGGTGATTGAAAGCATGGATTCCAGAGGCAGATCCCTGGGTTAAAAGGTTAAAATGCCAGACTTTCTGTCTCAGTTTCTTCATCTGTTAACTATTCAGTGCTAGCTAAGGGTTTCTGGTGATTTCCATGCATTATCTCCTAACCCTAGGAGGCCAGGGCAGCTGTTCTCAGTTTTAAAGGTATGGGAATTGAGGCACAGAGACTGTGGATGGCTTTCCTCAAAGCTTCCAGCTAACTCCTGGCAGAGACCAGTTTGGTGAGGTGGTCTGGCCCACCGTGCTGTACTGGTGGTGAGGGCCAGGTAGACCACAGGTACTCTGGAGACAAAGGACCAGGTCCCTGGTGGCAGGTGTGGTTATGCTCAAGGCCTAGTGGCTCACCCCTCCCATGACCGACCAGAAGGGGCTGAAGTGGGTAGGAAGAAACCTCAGTAGGAGGTCAAACTGGGGAAAAAAGAAACAAGTGAAAAAGAGCAGCTGCTGGTTTTGCTGATCACTTCTTCTCTAAACTTAGTGACTTAAGACAATGGCCGTTTTCCGTTCTCTGGTCTGTGGGTTGCCTGGGCTCACCTGGGTGGGCCTGCTGGCATCTCTTACGGTTGGAGTCAGTTATCTGAGCCTGCGCTGGGACAGCTGGGCCTCTGCCCCTCTCCCTGAAGTCCAGGGCTTCCCCTCATCCCATGGCTTCCACAGATGGGATCCCCAGCAGGGGACCCAGACTTCTTATGTGGAGGCCCAGGGTTCCCCAAAGTGCAAAGGCGGGAGCTGCCAGGCCTTCATAAGGCTTATGTCTGGACCTGGCCAGTACCAGTCTGCCTCCTTATATTGGGTAATGGGGCCAAGTCCAGGCCAGGTTCAAGGGCATGGGAACAAGGGTCAGTGTCAGTGGGGTAATGACAAATAAATTGAGGCCAGAACTCATCTGCTCCTCTCTGTGTTGGCCAGCATACTATCAGTTATTCCTTCCACCAGTTCTATGAAGTGGACAGTCTATTATCCCCATTTCACAGATGGGGAAGCAGAGGTGTAAAATGGCTCAGTCATTGTTCCTCAGGTGCAGCTGGTGAGCAGTAGAGCTGGGATCCAAACCCAGAAGGTCTGGTCCCAGACTTTTCTCCCCTTAGCCTGCAGGATCTGAGGAGGTCTGTGGCAGGCCTTGGTCAAGGGGGCATTGATATGCCCCAACCTCTGCTGGTCTCATCCACCTGCTAACTGCTAACCAGACCTTTCTTTCTCTCAAGCAGCCAGGACGCCCCAAACTCGGGTGACCATTCGGACGGTGCGAGTCCGCTGGCCCCCCAAGGGGAAGCACCGGAAGTTCAAGCACACGCGTGACAAGACGGCTCTGAAGGAGACCCTCGGAGCCTAGGGGCGTCTGCAGGAGAATGTGGGCAGGTGAGGGCCAGCACTCGGCTCCTTCCCCCGGGCCTGGGCTTGGGCTGAGGCAGGGGTGAGGGGAGAAGCAGTTCCCTTACAAAATCCAGGCTCTAAGCCTTGATCCCCTCTTGCCAGTTATCAGTGGAGTTTTTTCATGGGGCAGGTTGGGTGAGGGGCTGGGGGAGGCCCTGACCCAGCTGTGTCCCAGTACATCTTAAAGGAATCAGGAGGTCAAAACCTCATACTTCCCAGTCCTGAATGTGCTAGAAATCAGGTCGACCCTGCCCCTGGTTGTCTGTGAGTGTGGGATGGAGCCCCAGGCTGTCTCTGACCCCGGTGTCACTCTGCTTGGCCTACAGGGTTATTTAATATGGTATTTGCTGTATTGCCCCCATGGGGTCCTTGGAGAGATAATATTGTTCCCCTCGTCCGTCTGTCTCGATGCCTGATTCGGACGGCCAATGGTGCTTCCCCCACCCCTCCACGCGTCTGTCCACCCTTCCACCAGTGGGTCTTCCCTCAGTGGCCTCCAGCGTCTTGCCGAGAAGCTCGAGAAGGAAACGAAGGACCTGGACTCCATTGCTGTCTTCCTCTCCTGACCTGGCAAAAACGGAATAGAAGTGCAAGAGAGACTGATGGGGTCGCTGTTGGGAGAAACGGGCTTCCTTCCTCAGTGCTGTGGATTGGCCCGAAACCCTGCACGTGGGCCTGAGGATCCCCGGACCCCCAGCCAGCTCTGACGGGAGCACGCTCAGGCCGGCCAGGGTGCTCATGCTCCTGTGGCTGAGACTGTGTGGGGAGCACAGACTGGAGAGAACCCCTCCTGCGGCGCCGAGGCCCGGTCGTCTCCTCGTGCTCACCTCTGCTCACAGTGGCTTCTTTTCATTTAATATGTTTGAATTACTGGAAGACGTGGACTCCTCTGGGCAGGTGTGGCCAGAGCACCAGGCAGTCAAGTGCCCTCTCAGATGGGTTAGGGATGATGTTTGCTTCGAAGGTGGATGTAGGTGGTAACCCGGGCATCCACTGCCTCCTCCCACTCCCCACCCTGGTTCACTGTTTCCTGTTTCATCTCTCTACCTCCATCCTGTGTCTCCTCCCTTATCTGCACCACCAAGGGGCTCTTGGACCCCTTATTGAAGCCCCAGATAACCCCAGGCACTGCTCTGTAGGACAGAAAACCAGGGGCCAGAGGGCAGCAGGGGGCCTGCCCATCGTATCCCAGCCCAGCCAAGACTGCCATGTAAGGCTGTACAGGGTGTGCACTGCACAAGGGCACTGCAGCGGGGATCACAGTTCACACACAGCAGAGACGTGGCCAATTTGTGTATTTATTATGACAATTTTTTGGCAAATGGAGGGATTCTTTTCCTAATTGACACGAAGGCTCCGTGTGGACTGGCTGTGTATGACCCAGCCCATGATTTGGAGTGCTCAGACAGGAGTAAGCCCTTGGTGAGGGGCAGAGAGGCAGCATTTGTCCACGTGGCCTCCATTACCCCAGGTCCTCAGCTCAAGTAGTCTTCCCTTCAGGCAGGTGTGAAAAGCCCAAGAGAATATCTCCAAGGGAGGGGGCAACCCTGCTCCATGCCCCTGCTCATGCCCCTCCTCTTAGATCCTTTTGGGTTCCAGATCTGGTGGCTCCTCCCAGGAAACCAGCTCTTGGGCTGGGAGCGGGGGAGAAAAGGGAAAAGACCCCCAGGGCCCCCTAGGGGTGGGGTCTGACCTCCCACTTCCCTTTCCACCTTCCACTGCACTTTCCCCTCTTTCCCACTGTCTCCCAATCTGCTTCCTTCAGTTTGTAAAATTGGTGGTTATATTTTTGGGGGCTTTCCTTTTATTTTTTAAATGTAAAATTTTTTTATTTATATTCCGTATTTAAAGTTGTAAAAAAAAAATAACCACAAAACAAAACCAAATGAATCCGCCGGAGATCTGTCTGTTGGCACTGCGTGTGACAATTACCCTTTCTGCATTGGCAGGATTTGCCGACAGCTTGCGGCGTGTTCCTCTCGCTCCCGGAGGCTCAGGCGCAAACTCACGCACACGCACACATACACACGTTCACACATGCTTATGCACACATGCCAGCGTACTGCTCTGAGGGAGGCCTCTGGGAGTGGGTGAGAGCCAGGCAGCCCACTCTGTACAGCTAGGTCCCACTGCAGCTCGTGATACCTGGGCCCTACATGCCAGCCCTGTGCCTGTCACTGGCAGTGAAAAGAGATGAGTTTCTCTAATCTGAGGGTCTCTACAAAGAGAACAGATCCTCAGCATCCCAGGGTGGGACCGGCTGTGGGAGGGGGACCCACTGTGGGGAAGGCTGGAGGAGGTCCCTGAGGAGTGTGGGGTTTAGAAGGAGCACTGCTCAAGGTTGGGACTGGGGTCTGATCTTGGTCCAGCCCTTAGCCAGCTGTGTGGCCTTGGGCAAGTCAGAGTCCCTCTCTGGTCAGAGCTCCATCTGAAGCACAAGAAGATGAGCAGGAGGCTTGTGGTTTCCAAGGTTCAGCTGTGGGCTTCTGTGCTTCCCCTCATCCCTGAAGACTTGGGTCTGATTTCATGAGAAAGATGCTACCTGTATCTGGGTCTTACCTGCTGGTAGACTGTGTGTGTGTGCTCAGGCCTGTCCTACTTCTTGGGCCCTCATGGACTAGGGGACTTTTTGGGTCCCTATGGGCTAGGCTCCTCTGTCCATGGAATTTTCCAGGCAGAATACTGGAGTGGGTTGCCATTTCCTTCCCCAGACGATCTTCCCAACCCAGGGACCCAACCTATATCTCTTGAACCTCCTCAATTGGCAGGTGGATTCTTGACCACTACACCACCTGGGAAGCCCATTGGCAGACTGGGGTCAACAGGGAAACCTAGGAGGTGGAGAATCTGACTCATCATAAGGACAATCTAAAACTAAAACCATTTTTCCTCTGTAAGTAGTGAGCTCCCATCACTGGAAGTGTGTAAGTGACAAGTTGGCAGCTTGGTGACAAGCTGGCTGAGGTTAGACTGAATAATATTGGTGCACCCCTTGATGGATTGGTTATTTGGTTGATTGATAGACTGACTGGCTTATTCATTCATTCATTCATTCATTCACCTTGATCTCATATTTTATGTGTGTCTCTGCCAGGGTCTTGGATAGCTATTTGGTGTAGATTCATCATGGGATTCATAGCCCCGTGCTTGCGGTGGTGGTGATGGACAATGCAGATCAGAGGGACTTCTTTGAAGACTTCTACCCCTGCCTGCCCACTCTATCTTAGAACCCTCCCCATTCCCCAGACCTCCAGAATTCTGGGTCCCAAGGCACTAGAGAAGGCTCAGGAGGAAGGATGGAACTTAGCAGGCAGCTGGAGGGCCCAGTGTATGTGACATCTCGACATCTGAAAAGCAGCTGTGATGTTCCATGGACAGCTGCAGAAACGTCCTGGGTGAACCAGGCAGAGCTGCCTACATCTTTCCCCTTCCCGGGTGCTCTTCCTGGCTGTGCCATCCCAGGCAGCTGCAGTGTCCAGCCTATAGGCATCCAGGGTCCTGGCGGGCCCTCTCTGAGTTTTAGAACCACCAACCTAAAATGACATTCTTCCAGAATCCCCTCTGCTTGGGACAGGGCATTCCCTTCTTGGTTCCTTCCTCTGCCTTGTGGGCTGTAATACAGGCATGATATCTGGCACTTCAGCAGCCATCTTGAGCACTGAGGTGAAAAAGTGCTGAGACTGGTGGAGCACAACAGAAGGGGCAGGGGTCCCTGACATCTGACCACCTAGCTCAAGCATTTTTTACATAAGAAAGGAGGAAATATCTCTATTTGACCTACTCTTATTTGGAGTTTTCTGTTCATAACCAAACTCAGTCATAATACATAGGCCCGTTCATTCTGGGAACGAGATGATGTGGCTGCTGGGTTGAGCCATTAATCGTCCCCAATCCTTGGGCACTTAGCCTCACCTTGTGAGCTCTTCTCCTCTATTCAGGGCCCACTCAGATCTTGTTCTCCACCCCTACCCCCACACCCCAGGAATCTTCTCTGTCCCAGTCAGCAATACTTCTCCCTCAACTCGAGTAGAACCGTAGCCCTCCTTGGAGGCTTAGAGTTGGCTGCCTCTGCAACATAACATAATAATGGACCTTTTTCACCTATAAAGAAAAATGTCTGTGACCTTTTAATACTAGTGGGATTGTTTTAAGGGATGGAGGAGGAAATGAAGGGCAAAGTGATGGCAAACAGGCTGAGAGAGAGTAAGTGACTTGCAGAAGATCATGCAGCTCCTGAGTGGCTGGATCCCAACCACACCCTCCTCTGCTAACACCGCATCTGGTGTGTTGCCACTATTTCATAACATCAGACTAAGACCCCAGAATCCTAACACTTGTACACAACCTGGGTTATAGTCCTGGTTCAGTCATGTAGTTACCATGTGATCCTGGGAAAGTCACTGCTCCTTTCCGATCTCAGCCCTTCCTTTGGGCTTCCATGCACTTGTCAATCCACCAGTGAGTCTTGCTCCAGAACCAACTCCCTCACTCCCCACTGCCTTCTCAGCTGCTTTATTTATCACCATAAAACTTTTTGGCTCACTCTACATGACCCCTGAACAACATAAGGATTGATCTGTTTATAGTCAGCCCTCCCTGTCTACCTTTCATCCTTGGTTCTTCCTCATTCGCAAATTCAACCAACCATGTACAACATAGTACTGTTGTATTTACTATTGAAAAATATGTGTGTATAAGTGAACCCGTGCCATTTAAACCTGCATTGTTCAAGGATCCACTGTACATCTTTTCTCATCTCCTCCAAGCTCTCACTGAGTTATTCTGTTCATCTTTCTGTCCCCAGAGCCTAGTACCTGGTACATAATAGGCACTCAATAGATGCCCGTTGAATGAATGAACATGAAGTTCTGTTACTGGAGCAATCAAGTGTGTCTGCCCCATGTGGCGGCTTGCTTGGCTAATCTTCATCACACACGCTGTGGTGAGGCTGGGACGTTGCAGTCACGAACTACAGATAAGATATTTCAACTTCTCAGCCATCTTCCTTGACTGGAAGATTCTTGCGAGCTGGGGGTCATGTCAAATCCATCTTCTAAACTATTTAGCCATCATCTCTCTCCATATCTGCATCTCTCCATTCATCCATCCATCCATCCATCTATCCACCCCACCACGCATCCACCCACCGACCCACCCTTTCACCCACAACATCCATCCACTCACCCATCCATCCATTCACCCATCTATCCATCATCCATCCACCCAACCATTCACCCATCTGTCCATTCATTCATCCACCCATCTATCTGTCTATCTGTCCTTCTATCTACTCATCCACCATCTCCCTCCTTCCTCTCCTATTTCTTACTTTTACCACTCCCAAGATCTGTATTTGCCACCTTGTTTTATTAACTTCCGAGGAGTATTGCACCAGTGAAGAGAACAAAGGTTTAGCACGGAACACGACTGGCCCCGTCCCAGCAGCACTAAGCCCCTGTGTGGCTTTACAGAGCAGTTGCACAGGTTAGAGATGTGAGGGCCGTGCACTGGTCCTGGCACGTTCCTCGCCTTGGTTAGCGGTTGGGTGTTATTTTTTAACTCTCAGCATCCAGCAAAGGGCCAATCACACTCGACTACCGTGGAGTAAAGGTAGAAACAAAGAAAGAATGAGCACAAAATCACAGAGGGATGAAAAGTTCAGCTGCAGCCAGAGCGTGCATTTATATTCCAGGCACTGCCCCATTATTCTACTCAATTAACCCCACAATCCTTTCAGGCAGATATTATTGTCCTCCGTTACAGATGAGGAAACAAGGACTCAGCGAAGTTCAGACCTACCTCCCTCCTACTCCCCGGGGCATAGTTCTTCCATAAATAGCCATGGTCCTCTTGGGGGAATGTTTTGGGGAGATGCACGGGACCGACTCGGAATGTAATATCAGGTCCTTTCCTTGCTCAGGGAGCTCTGGATCTACGAACGGACTTGGGTTTGAGATGGGGGTGGGACCACCCATTGGTTTCTGTCAAGTCAGACCTCTTTTTACCAGACCTAGATCTTTCTGGTTATAAAAGTCTTAGATCCAGATGTCCCTGGTGGTGCAGTGGATAAGAATCCACCTGCCAATGCAGGGGGCATGGGTTCCTTCCCTGTGTTAGGGAGATGCCACGTGCCGTGGAGCAGCTAAGCCCGTGGCCCGCAACTACTGAGCCTGCACAGCTTGAGTCCATGTTCGGCAATAAGAGAAACCACTGAGATGAGAAGTCCTCGGATCACAACAAAGAGTAGCCTGTGCAAAAGAATGAAGACCCAGCACAACCAAAAAATTAAAAATAAATTAATTTTTAAAAGAAAAGCCTTAGGTCCTTGTGGGTTGTTGATCCATTTTCACCCTGGGGGCTTTGCGATCCGTTAACCCCACCTGTCCTCATGGCCAGACCGCTGGGATGGCCACCTGGTCCTGCTGCCGTGATGGCCAGTCTTGGCTGCCATGGCCTCTGCCCTCCCAAAGGCTAGGTGCCCCCTTACTCCGCCCTCCTCCAGAAATCAGGAGTCAGATTACTGGCAGCACTCCGCACCTGGACACCGAGTCCTTTGAAAGCTGTTGAGTTGCCTTAGCATCCTGGTCCTCATCCTCTTGGCAAAGGAAAGCATGAAAGTATTTTGGGGTGTCCTTAGGTGGGATGGGTCACCCATGGTTAACTCACACAGCTGTCTTTTCGTTCCACCTCGGCATCTCTGCCATCCCTGCCTTAGTGAGCGTGGGCCATCGTTGAGTCAGGCTTCAGCATGCCTGCGATAAACAAACCAGTCCTGGAAACAATTAGAGCCACCCCAGCTGATCGGTCTGACACCAGGAATCCGGGACTGCCTCTAGGTACGGCCGTGTTAGATTCGTCTCGGTCAGTTCATTCACAGACTGTCTCCAGATTTTTGATGATATGAAATTACATCTGGGTGAAGTTTTGCCCAAAATTTGATTTGGGGTTGATATTCAGTGCTGCCCCATCCCACTGGCCATCTGGGGATGGCTTTGTGATCCGAAGACCCTGAGGGATGGGGGGGTGGACACGAGGGGCTCATTAAATGGGCCCTGGACAGGGCCAGCACCATCAGACAGTGAGGAGAAGTTGCTTCAGCTCTCAAAGGAGTTCAGCGAGTATGGGGGATCAGGAAGGGGTTCAGCATTACCCTATACCCTCCCACATGGCTCCATATAAAGGCTGAGCTCACAGTTTCCTAAAGATCTGATGTCCACGGAGCAGAGCTGATGAAAGCCATTGCATCTGCTAATGATATAACTTGCCTCGCTGCAGGCTCAGATTCTGTTTCATTTTTGGCTGTCTCAGCCTTATGGCTGCAAGAAATCATGTACCTTCAGCACACAAGTCCTCTGGTTTTGATCTGGCTCTGGAGTCAAGAATTCAGGACACTGTCTTCTGTTTCTTCATCTGTCCAAGCCAGCAGCGCATTCCCACAGTCTATTTCCTCATTCCTTACGTGCTCTTGTAAGGCAGTGGAATTTCAGTCTCAGAACCCCTGCCCTCAACGGGCTGTTCATTCCAGGTGATTCCAGGTGTCGGACTGGAATTCCCATTTTCCTCTGCATGCCATAGGATTCCTGGTCTGATCTCGTGTTATGCTCTGACTTTTTACTGTCTCCAGTCCCAAGCAGTCCAGATAACCAATCTCAGCTTCTCTGAATATCCTCCAGCATCCATGGTCTGTAACCCCTTCTGGCACCAATTTCTATATAAGGCAGCATTCTTGGTTGCAGGCAGTAGAAACCAACTCAGGTTAACTTTAGCAGAAAAGGATGTTCAAAGAATAGATACTCAAAAGGATATTCAAAGAATGTTGAGTGACTCATGAATCATCAGTGAGCTGGAGACCCAGGCTTGTGGTATGCAAACAAGATCGATGCTCCCAGGTGACCTCTGAGGCCAGTGCTCCAAACACCTGAAGGATGTCACAGCCCCTGTGACCTGCACGTCCCACATGGCAACACCCAGCCCCGGGCACTGCTGTCCTCGGGGCTCAGCAGGGAGGTGCTCTGCTTCTTGGCAGCCCAAGTCTTGTTTTTAAATCTTGAGTTGATGCAGCTGATGGGTGAGCCTTGAAGGCCCCAGCTGCAAGGGAGTCTGAGAATGTGGGATTGGCATTTTTAGTTTCTATTGAAGGGAGTGGTCCATGGGCTAAGACCCATGAAGTGGGGTTCAGAGAGTGGGTGGTCAAAACCCTGAAGCAGAACAAAAGCTAAATGTCTGTCTCATTCTGTACCATACTTCACTCATTTCTTCTAGGCTGGGCCAGAAGTCTACCTGCCCAAGATTACCTTACATGCTCTTGTAAGGCAGTGGAATTTCAGTCTCAGAACCCCTGCCCTCAACGGGCTGTTCATTCCAGGTGATTCCAGGTGTCGGACTGGAATTCCCATTTTCCTCTGCATGCCATAGGATTCCTGGTCTGATCTCGTGTTATGCTCTGACTTTTTACTGTCTCCAGTCCCAAGCAGTCCAGATAACCAATCTCAGCTTCTCTGAATATCCTCCAGCATCCATGGTCTGTAACCCCTTCTGGCACCAATTTCTATATAAGGCAGCATTCTTGGTTGCAGGCAGTAGAAACCAACTCAGGTTAACTTTAGCAGAAAAGGATGTTCAAAGAATAGATACTCAAAAGGATATTCAAAGAATGTTGAGTGACTCATGAATCATCAGTGAGCTGGAGACCCAGGCTTGTGGTATGCAAACAAGATCGATGCTCCCAGGTGACCTCTGAGGCCAGTGCTCCAAACACCTGAAGGATGTCACAGCCCCTGTGACCTGCACGTCCCACATGGCAACACCCAGCCCCGGGCACTGCTGTCCTCGGGGCTCAGCAGGGAGGTGCTCTGCTTCTTGGCAGCCCAAGTCTTGTTTTTAAATCTTGAGTTGATGCGCTGATGGGTGAGCCTTGAAGGCCCCAGCTGCAAGGGAGTCTGAGAATGTGGGATTGGCATTTTTAGTTTCTATTGAAGGGAGTGGTCCATGGGCTAAGACCCATGAAGTGGGGTTCAGAGAGTGGGTGGTCAAAACCCTGAAGCAGAACAAAAGCTAAATGTCTGTCTCATTCTGTACCATACTTCACTCATTTCTTCTAGGCTGGGCCAGAAGTCTACCTGCCCAAGATTATCTCCCCAGGGGACCTCCCTGGCAGTCCAGTGGTTAAGAGTTCACCTTCCAATGCAGGGGACACAAGTTCGATCCCTGATTGGGGAACTAAGATCCCATGTGCTGAGGCAACTAAGCCTGCAAGCTGCAACTACTGAGCCCATGAGCCTCAACCAGAGGGAAGAGAAAATGTATTTAAATAAAATATAAATTTTATCTATCTGCATACAACGAAGATCTCGCATGCCAAAGCTAAGACCCTACGCAGCCATAAATAAAAAACCTGATGAACTCTTTTAAAACCCGTCTCTTTCTTTGATTCATTATCTACTTGACCTTGAACTTGAGAACAGAGAACTACATTGATTTCACCAACTTTTGGATCCCCGGATCCTAGCACAGCTACATCGCAGGCTCACAGTAAGTCCTGCTAAATAACTGCATGAATCTATGCCACAGTCCAGGGTGGAGTTAAGTGAGCCGCTCACCTCAAGTGCAAAGTTGCAGGCGGCACCAAACACTCAGTATCAAGATAAGTAATATTTTCAACACCATTTTTAAAAATTTTATTGAAGTTGAGTTGATTTACAATGTCGTGCATTGTAAATCACTTTGCTGTACTGCACAGTGACTCAGTTATACATGTATATACATATATATTCTTTTAAAAAAAAATTAAAAGATTTTTAACACCAAAAGCATTTCGTATTGGGGCATACCAATGTTGTGGCAGATTGAGATGAACAGCAAAGGATACACACATATATATTTTTGTGTTCTTTCCCATTATGGTTTATCACAGGATATGGATATAGTTCCCTGTTCTATACAGGAGGATATTGTTGTTTGTCCATCCTAAATATACTAGTTTGCATCTGTTAATCTCAAATTCCCAGTCCTTCTCTCCCCCTTGGCAAGCACAAGTCTGTTTTCTATATCTTTGAGTCTGTTTCTGTTTTGTAGATATTCTCATTAACAGAAAAAAAATTTTTTTAATCGAAAAGAATGTAAAAAATAAAAGTCCACAGTGAACCAAATATCAAATTTCAGTTAAAGACACCATCCAGCCTTACACTTTCAGGATGTCTCACTTGCCTCACTCTAATCTTGGCCAGGTCAGATCCTTGATTTAAATAAAATATAAATTTTATCTATATTTATAATACAAATATTAGAACATTAAGATAAGTATTATAATAAATTGTTCTATATAATTTTATTTATTTTTGTTTTTGCCTGTGCTGGCTTTTCGATGCTGGTCTGGCTTTTCTCTAGTCGCAGCAAGAGGAGGCTCCTCTCTAGATGCGGTGCTCAGGCTTCTCATTGCGATGCCACGGCTTCTGTTGCAGAGCACAGGCTGCAGGCACACAGCCTTCAGTAGCTGCAGCTCCTGGGCTCTAGAGCCCAGGCTCAGTAGTTCTTGTGCTCAGGCTTAGTTGCTCTGAGGCATGTGGGATCTCCCTGGATCAGGGATCAAACCCTTCTCTCTTGCATTGGCAGGCAAATTGTTTACCACTGAGCCACCAGGGCAGTCTAATCATAAATTATTTAAACAAATAATAATGCATGTGTGCTAAGTCATTTCAGTCATGTCCAACTCTTCACGACACTAAGGACCCGCCAGTCTCCTCTGTCCCTGGGATTCTCCAGGCAAGAATATCGGAGTGGGTTGCCATTTCCTCCTCCAGGGGATCTTCCTAACCTAGGGATTGAACCTGTGTCTCCTGCAACTCCTGCACTGCAGGCAGATTCTTTACATTGAGCCACCAGGGAAGCCCTAAATAAATCTTATTTATTTAAAATGTTGTGCCCAAGGTGAGTGCTTCAGCAGCTCCTAACCCTGCTACCCTGGTTCCATATTCACTGCTTTTTTGCTTCTTTTTGTGGACTTGGTTTCTATTCTCACTCTATTGCCCCAGCTATCAAAAACCTCCTCCTGGGTCTCCCACCCCCAGAATATTCTGCCACAGTCCCCCTCAATCTTAGCCACCCTGTGAAGCTTGCTGGGGGTAGAGTGGTCAGGTCACTCCTTTGTTCAAAGTCATCTATGGGTCCCATCCTCAAACACTCACCCACAGACGTGCAGAGGCCCCTGCCCTGATCTACACACTGACCTCTCCCTCCCCAGCCGCCCCGTGAACAGCCTTCCCTCCTGCCCGCAATTTGGGCTGCACCTCCCCCTTCCTTCCCCACTGTGCTGCGGGTTTCCCCACATCTAAGCCTCGCTGAGCATCTTCAAGGTCAACCTCCAATTTGCTGTTAAAACTGCTCCCACGGGAATGTAAAATAATGTCACTGCTGTGGAAAAGAGTACAGTGGTTGCTAAAAAGACTTAATGGAATTACTGTATGACCCACCAGTTCCACTTCTGGGTATACACACAAAATAATTGAAAGCACAGTTTCAAAGACATATTGGTACCCCACGTTCACAGCAGCACTATTTCACAATAGCCAAAAGCTGGAAGCAAACCAGTGTCCATTGACAGATGAATGGATAAGTAAAATGTGATCTATACATACAAATGGATTATTGTTCAGCGCCCCCCCCCCTTTTTTTGCCACATGCTACATGGGATCTCAACTCCTTGACCAGGGATCAAATTCATGTCCCCTGCAGTGGAAGCACAGGGTCCTAACCACTCGACAAATAGGGAAGCCCCATAGTCAGCCCTGAAAAAGATTGGAAATTCTAATACAAACTACAACATGCGTGAATTTTGAGGACATTCTTCTAAGTCAAATAAGCCAGTTACAAAAATACAAAAACTGTATGATTCCACTTCAGTGAGGTCCCTGCTGCTGCTGCTGCTGCTGCCAAGTCACTTCAGTCGTGTCCGACTCTGTGCGACCCCATAGACAGCAGCCCACCAAGCTCCCCCATCCCTGGGATTCTCCAAGCAAGAACACTGGAGTGGGTTGCCATTTCCTTCTCCAGTGCATGAAAGTGAAAAGTGAAAGTGAAATCTCGTGAGGTCCCTAGGGGAGTCAAATTCATAGGGACAGAAACTAGAATAATGGTTGCCAGGGGGTGGGGAAGGAGGAATAGGGAGTTAGTGTTTGATGGCGCTACAGCTTCAGTTTTGCCAGACGAAAATGTCCTGGAGAAGGATGGTGGTGCTGGTTGCACAACAATCTGAATGTATCTAAAATCACTGAATTGTACACGTAAAAATGATTAAAATGCTAATTTTAATGTTATGTGCATTTTGTGAGTGTTAATCATTCACTAACTAACTAGAGTCATGTCCAACTCTTTACGACCCCATGGACGGTAGCCTGCCAAGTTCCTCTGTCCGTGGAATTCTCCAGGCAAAAATATTGGAGTGGGTAGCCATTTCCTCCTCCACGACATCTTCCTGACCCAGGGATTGAACCCAGATCTCCTGCACTGCAGGCAGATTCTTTTACCATCTGAGCCGCCAGTGAAGCCCATTTTACCACATTTTTTTTTTTTTTAAAGAAAAACTGGGAGAAAAAAGACTGTTCCTGTGGTCAGAAGTGAGCACTTTTTCCTCTGAATCCCTTAATCATTCTACCCAAGATTTCTTTGAAGTAGGAGAACCTGGCAGCAAGGTCTCTCCACAAGGGCAGGGGTGCAGGGAGAAAGGCTCAGCCCATGCCTCTGGCTAAAGCACAGTGGCTGCAGTGAGCTTTGCGGGCAGCAACCCCCCAGACATGGGTGCATTCACCTGTCATACCTGGGTACCGCGGTACTCTGACCTTGCACAGCTGGAGCCAAGGGAGGGCAGATGTGTGGTGAGGTGTGTCTGGTTAGTGGGCCTGACATATTCACATTGCACAGTCTCTTGCTTTGCTGGTGTTTGAGTCTCTCCATGCCCTGCAGTCTGGAAGAATAGTTAAGAACACGGAGCAGCTCTTCAGCTTTGTTACTTTGTTTGCTAAGCTGACATAAAAAGTCCTGGCTTCATAGGCTGTATGAGGACCAAGTGAGATGCTGTATGGAAGCTGACTGATGGTGTGCCTGTCACCTCATCTGACCAGTGACCATCCTCTCTTTTCCCGATAAACAGAACACTGATCTGCTGATGAAGCCAGCAGAAATGCTGTGATCTCAGTGCCAGAAGATGGACTGTGATTGGCCAAACCCAGTCACGGACCTTTGATTCCCCTGGACCAGTGGTTGGTCTAAGTGTGGCCGTGTGACCCTATTTTGACTACTGGGGTGTAAGAGGAAGTCTGTTGGGTATAGAGGAAGGGTGACAATGGAGGCTCTTCTGCAATAAAAAGACAGAGGCTTCCAGGGAGGTCGTCCTTCTCTAGTCTCCCTTCCTGCTTTGAATGCAGATGCAGGGCTTGGAGGATCAGCAGCCATTTTGCAGTCATGAGGTGATGTGTGTGATAACAAAGTCAAGGGAACAGTAAGAACTCCAGCTCTGACCCTGTCAAGTTATGGGACAATGCCAGCATTACTGTTGTTATTACTTGATTTCTTATGATGGAAAAAAATTAAATCCTTGTTTCTCTTCCCTCAGCTGATATGAACTGGATATTTCTTTTGTTTGCTTACAACTGAATTTATTTTTATAGAATACACTGTCACATATGTTAGCTTTTATCTGCCCTCATATTCTTTTCCATCCTTGGGCAAGATGTACAGTTCTCTGAGCCTCTCATCGTGTATAGGCTGAAGGGAGAGACACCTGTTTCCCCAGGCTCTTGTAAGTATTAAATGGGACACAGGCTGTGAAATTACTCTGTAGACTGTGAAGGCTTCAGCTGGGAAGGAGGGCTGCTGACGGCCTCTCTCCTGGAGACCAGGGCTCCCTGCATGAGGAACAAGCTAAAAAAGGAACAAGAGAACGAGCAGAATCTGGCCCCAGCCGGTGGGTGGCCTCACCCCTGTTTCTGGGATAGGAGATTTGATTACTGACAGTGATGGGGTGGTTAAGTACTCAAGTTCTGCAATCTCGCTGCCTCTGCCCCTCCCTTAGGTTGTGATAGCCTCTCTGTCTCATTCTCTCATCTGAAAAACAGGAGGAATGATAATGGTGAGCCAGATAAGCTTAGTGAATCAAGTGAAAAAGTACATGTGAGTTCAGCTGTTTCAGTCAGCAACTGACATGTTAACACCGTGTAACAAACACCAAACTTAGTGGTCCAGAGCTCTGAGAGTGCTCATCTCCCTTCCCAGTCTGAGAGTCAACTGGACTTGGTTCCAAACTTCAGGCTGGGTCTAGATCTGTTCCTTGACTGAGCAGACCTACTGAGCTCCTACTATATGCCCAGCTCTGTACTAGGTGCCGGGGTACTGTGAACGGGAGAAAGATCCTGACCATACAGAGCTCACATCCCAGTCAGGTGGGGGAATGGACAGCAGTGGAAGCAGGTGAAAGAAAGACATTGCATCGGAGGCCCCCAGGTGGGGAGTGCTGAAGGGCCGCTCGGTGTGGACCTACTGTGCCCTGCTGTGTGCCAGCTATGGGAGAGAGAGATCTCTGCTGGGGCAAGAACTGCCAGCGCATTTGCAGCCCCTTGGCTGGGTGTCTGCGCGCATGTGCACAGCCGCCTGTGGGCGTGGCTTTGAGTGCATCCGCGTTTTGCTGGCAGTTCTATGTATTCCCGAGAAGAGAGAGAGACTGTGTAAGGAGAGAGGTGTGTGACTCAGACCTTCCCCGCTGTGGCAGAAGCTAAGATCTGAGGTGGGGGGCGGGGGGAAGTGGGTTTCTCTCACACGCCTGCTCCGGGGTGGGGGGTGGCGCCCCAGGCTGCCCACGACTTTGTGGGAAGAAGGTCTGGGAGCAGCCAGAATGTGTTTGCATTTCCTGGGTGATTGACGACGCCGGGGAGCAGGCTGTCTTCCCATGACAGATGTAGGAATGTTTCTGCTAATCAAGGCGGAAAGCAGGGGCGTGGGGGCTGTCGGAGCACCACCCACCCTCCAGCCCTGCTCCGTGGCCACCTGTTTGGGGCCTGGGAAGCAGTTGGGCGATGTGAGCGAGAAGCTCCCAGACTCAGGGCGACTCCACCACCCACCCCTGCCTCCCCGCGGCTCAGACACCTCTCGCCTGCCTCCACTTCCCCCAGGGTAGGTGGGAGAGAGGGGTTAAGGGTTCAGCCCAGAGGACGATCCCACAAACGGAGGAGGTGTTGAGTCGCTGAGCAGGACTTGGGGCCCCAGCAGTGAGGACCCTGTCCCCAACATGAGCCCCCTCCCCCCACACAACCTGCCCTTCTCCCCCATGTCTTTTCTGAGTTGAGGGAAGATGGAGTCTCAGAAGAGTCAGTGATGGCAGGAAATCATCCAAATCAGGAAACTGAGGTGGCCCCAGGTCTCAAGGAGGTGGCTGCTCATCCCAACCTCAGCGTTGCCCCAGGCCTCACATGCTCCCAGCCCACTGCATCCCTGATCCTGTTACTCATGAAGCTTTCCATCCTGAGGAGGGGGCGGCAGATAACTCGGTCCTCCAGACCAGTGTGGTCCAGGCCTCCGCCACTCATCCGTGAGGGGGATGACCCCTGCCCTGTCTGCACACCTCCCTGGAGAGGGATGTGGGCCCTGGAAGTGTGAAGCTTGTAACTGAGGGGGGAGTGGGCTGGGGACTAGGGGGCTATTGGCAATGGATGGCGCCAGTGGGAATGGCTCTCACCCCCAGGAGCCACTGGGAGGACCGAGGATGGGGCCTGCTCCTGATGCTGTGTGTGTGTGTGTGTGTGTGTGTGTAACTGTTCCTACACAGTCCCGTGGGCTTGTGCAGGAGGGGAGGACTTGCTGACTCCGTGACTTGCTTGGTTTCCCAGGAGGGACCCCTTGGGACCAAGCCCCAGCCCTGACCCGGCAGTCCCTTGCCAGGCCTGTCCAAAGTCACTTTCTCACGTTTGGCTCTGAGATACCTCTTTTTCCTCTCCTTTTCCCAGTCAAGGAGGGGGATGTGCCTGTGAGTCACCTCATGACTCACACAGGCACATCAGGGCCTGGGAGGGGCCTGTGTGTGTGTGTGTACATGCAATTGGGCAAATGTGTGTGCATACCAGTGCAACTGTGCTTGCATGTGTGCGTAAGTGTGTGTGTTCAGGTATTAGGGGGAGGAACCTCAGCTGGGGGTGGGCAGGGGACACGCCACGGCTTCTTGCCTTTATAACTGTTAACATCATTGCAGCCAGACCGCCGTGTGGAGGGTCACTTGATCACAGGACAGGATGGTCACCTCAGCAGATGGGTAAGGCCTGGGTACTGGTCTGTTTCGACCAGACAGGGGTGACCCTGTATACGTGGGAGCCCAGTGGCTTCTTGGATGGTTGCCTGAGAAACACTGAATTTGTCCCCAAAGGGAGTCCCCAGCAATAAAAGGTGCTAGAATGCACTTAACAAATATTTTGCTAGAAACAAAACAAAATACAGGGACTTCCCTGGTAGTCCAGGGATTAAGAATCCGCCTTCCAATGCAGGAGATGCAGGTTCAATCACTGGTCAGGGAACTAAGATCCCTCATGCTGAGGGGCACCTAAGCCTGCAGGCCACAAGAGAAGACCCGTGCCCAAACTAGAGAGGTTGTGCGCTGCAACAAAGATAAAAAGATATCGGCACAGCCAAGATAAAAAGTAAGAATCAGCCCCCCCAAAACCCCACAACATTTTGCTAATTGATTGAACAAATATGAATGGGCCACACAGAGGGATTTAGGGGTCTATGCTATAAGACAGCGCTTCAGAAACATCACTGGGCAAAATAATCCCCTGGGGATCTTGTGAGAAGGCAGATTCTGCATCAGCAGGACTGGGTGGGGTCTGAGACTGCATTCTAACAAGCCCCCATGGGAGGCCCATGCTACTGATGAAGGGACTGCATTTTGAGAGACAAGAATGGGAGAATGTTTGGCAGGGAAACTCCGGGTCAGTTCAGGAAGGTGCTTGCCCTGTGAATCTTGCGGCAGACCCTGCACCTGGGCTGTGAGATGGGATCACCCAGCTCCTGCCTGTGGTTCAGGCGTCCTGGCTAGGAAGCTGTGAAGGTGACAAGAGTTCCCAGAGAACTGCAACTTGTTCCATGCCTGAGCCCTGACAGACATAGGTTAGGTGACTTGGGAACTCTGTGTCCTGCACCCATTTTCTGAAGACCTACTGTGTGCCACCGAAGGGCATGAGTTGGGGGAATCAGATCTTGGGGGCTGAATTCTGGTTGGAGAGCTCATGGAGTTGGTGTTGGAGGGAACCACTGAGGCTACCCCTCTGCTCCCATATGACAGATGGGGAAACTGAGGCCATAGAGGGCAGGATTGGACTCAAAGTCTCACAAGTAACTGATGGAGCCAGGACTTCAACACTAGCCCTCTTGCTCTCAGGGTAAAATTCTTTCCATCCCCAGAAGAGAGCACACAGAAGGGGCAGGGGGCCATGGATGAGCAGGCTGGGGCCAGACTGGGAGGGAGTTAGTGACCTGGACCTCACACAGGTCCAGAGAGCCCTAAAAGCTTCTGTTTTGTTGGAAGAACCCACTTCGGTTCCCACGATTTAGGTATCCCACTTAGTCCTCATCCACCCTGGAAGTCTGCCAAACTTATATCAAGCCCTCCAGTTTAGGTCTTCGGATATCGTTTCCCCTCGTTTCATGCGAAACCACATTTGCCTGCCTTTAGCATCTGGCTTCAGTCCCATTCTCTTAAGTTTCCTCAAAGATGATAGCAGTGGTTCTGACACCCTGGCTCGCCAGCCACAGCTGGTCTGCAGAAATAGCATCAGCCCTCCTGGACTAGGGGAGAGGGGAGGGAAAGAGGGAGGTGATACCAGCTAAAGTCCTTTTTAAAATTAAACTTTTCATTTTCAGGTAATTGTAGATTCACACGCAGTTTTTAAGAAACAGTGCAGAGATCCCATGTGCCCTTTACCTAGTACCCCCCAATGAGAACATCTTGCAAAACTGTAGGACAACATCACAATCAGGATGTTAACATGGATACAGTCAAGATAATGAACATTTCCATCCCCACAGAGATTCCCCCCTGTTGCCCTTTTACGGCCACACCCACTTCCCGCTAATCCCTATCCTTCCTTAAACCCTGGCAAGCATGCAATTTTGTTATTTCAAGAATGTTATATAAATGGAATCATACAGTATGTAACCTTTTGGGGTCGGCTTTTCTAACTCGATGTGATTCTCTGGAGAGTCATCCAGGTTATTGTGGGCATGAATGGTTCCCTTATTGTCGTCGTCGCGTAGTTTTCCACAGTGTAGATGTCCCCCAGTCTGTTTAACCATTCATTCACTGGAGAACATCTGGGTTGTTCCCAGTTTGGGCTATTATGAATAAAGTTGCCATAGACATCCCAGTACAGGTTTGTTTGTGAACATAAGTTTTCGCTTCTCTGGGATAAATGCCCAGGAGTGCAATTACCGGATCATATAGAGTTGCATGTTTAATTTTTAAAGAAATCACCACACTGTTTTCTAGAGGCTGTACCATTTTTTTCCCACCAGCAATATAAAGAGATGGGAACACCAGACCACCTGACCTGCCTCGTGAGAAATCTGTTTGCAGGTCAAGAAGCAACAGTTAGAACTGGACATGGAACAACAGACTGGTTCCAAATTGGGAAAGGAGTACATCAAGGCTGTATAGTGTCACCCTACTTATTTAACTTATACGCCGAGTACATCATGAGAAACGCTGGGCTGGATAAAGCACAAGCTGGAATCAAGATTGCCAGGAGAAATATCAATAACCTCAGATATGCAGATGACACCACCCTTACGGCAGAACATGAAGAGCTAAAGAGCCTCTTGATGAAAGTAAGAGAGAAGAGTGAAAAAGTTGGCTTAAAACTCAACATTCAGAAAACTAAGATCATGGCATCTGGTCCTGTCACTTCATGGCAAGTAGATGAGGAATCAATGGAAACAGTGACAGACTTCAATTTCTTGGGCTCCAAAGTCACTGCAGATGGTGACTGCAGGCATGAAATTAGAAGAAGCTTGCTCCTTGGAAGAAAAGCTATGACCAACCTAGATAGCATATTAAAAAGCAGAGACATTACTTTGTCAATAAAGGTCCGTCTAGTCAAAGCTATGGTTTCTCTGGTAGTCATGTATGGATGTAAGAGTTGGGCTATAAATAAAGCTGAGTGCCGAAGAATTGATGCTTCTGAAGTGTGGTGTTGGAGAAGACTCTTGAGAATCCCTTGGACTGCAAGGAGGTCCAACCAGTCCATCCTGAAGGAAATCAGTCCTGAATATTCATTGGAAGGACTGATGCTGAAGCTGAAACTCCAAAACTTTGGCCACCTGATGCAAAGAACTGACTCACTGGAAAAGACCCTAATGTGGGGAAAGACTGAAGGCAGGAGGAGAAAGGGAAAACAGAGGATGAGATGGTTGGATGGCATCACCAACTTGATGGACATGAGTTTGAGTAAGCTCCAGGAGTTGGTGGTGGATGGGGAAGCCTGGCATGCTGCAGTCCATGGGGTCTCAAAGAGTCAGACATGACTGAGCAACTGAACTGAACTGTTTCTCTGCATCCTCACCAACACTTGATGTTGCCACTATTTTTTATTTTAGCCATTCTGAGGGGAATGTAATGATAGCTCAGTGTGGTTCAATTTGCATTTCGCTTATAGTTAATGATGTTGAACATATTTTCACATACTTACCTGCCATCTGAATACCCTCTTTGGTGAAGTGTCTCTTTACATGTTTTCTTCCTAGATACTGGTCCTTTGTCAGATAGTGTTAGTTGCTCAGTTGTGTCCATTTCTTTGTGGCCCCATGGACTGTAGCCCACCAGGCTTCTCTGTCCATGGAATTCTTCAGGCAAGAATACTGGAGTGGGTAGCCATTTCCTTCTCCAGGGGATCAAGCTCAGGCCTCCTGCGTTGCAGGGCCATTCCTGACAGTCTGAGCCACCTGGGGATCCCTTCTTTGTGAGATAAGGGGCTTACAAATTTTTTTTTCAGTTCTGTAGTTTGGCTTTTCATCTTCTTAACGGGTTCTTTCACGAAGGAAAAGTTCTAAATTCTGATGGTGTCCAATTTATCAATCTTTCCTTTCATGGATTATGTTTTGGTGTCAAGTGTGAAAACTATTCACCTAGCCTTAGATACCAAACTTTTTCTCCTGCATTTTTAGAAAGTTTTATAGTTTTACATTTTGCATCTAAGCCTATGGTCCATTTTGAAATAATTTTTTGTAAAAGGTATGAGACTTAGGTTGAGGGGTTTTGGGTTTTATTTGGGGGGCTTTTTTTCTCTATGGATATTCAGTTGCTCTGACACTACTTATTAAGAGTCTGTCTTTCCTCCACTGAATTGCTTTTGTGTTCTTATTAAAAAAAAATCCATCAGGAATATTTGTGTGGTTTGTCCCACTGATCTATGTGCTACTTGCACAGCCAATACAACAGTCTTGATTGCAGTAGGCATATAATAAATGCTTTATGCCTTATAAAGTGAAAGAAAGTGAAAGTAAAGTCGCTCAGTCGTGTCCGACTCTTTGCAACCCATGGACTACAGTCCGGTGGACTGTAGCCCACCAAGCTCCTCTGTCCATGAGATTCTCCAGGCAAGAATACTGGAGTGGGTTGCCATTTCCTTCAGTTTATATTAAATCAAGTAGACCAATTCCTCTCATTTTGTTCTTTTTTTTCCCCCAAAGTTGTTAAATGACTGAATCACTTTGCTGTGCACCTGAAACACTGTAAGTCAACCATACTTTAATAAATTATATATATTAAGAAAAAAAGCAAAGTTGTTTAAATGATTCACATGCCTTTACTTCTTCATATAAATTTTAGAATAATCTTGTCTACAGCTACAAAAAAATTTTGCTGGAGTGTTTAAAGGAATTGTGTTAAATCTGCATGTCAACTGGGAAGAACTGACATCTTTACTATGTTGAGTCTTTCAATTAATGAACATGATATATTGCTCCATTTATTAATCTTTGCTTTATGTGATCAGCATGTAGTTTTCAGCATGTGAATCCTGTATATATATTTTGTTAGATTTGCATCTAAGCATTTTATTTATTTTGAGAGATTATAAATGGTATTTAAAATTTGGTGCCCGTATGGTTGTTTCTATGATATAGAAATACTGTTGATTTTAAACATATATCTTGTATCCTGCTACCTTGCTGAACTCACTTATTAATTCCAGGAGTTTTTTGGTAGATTCTTTGGGATTTTCTATATAAACAATGATGTAATCTGTGAAGAGGGACAGTTTCATTTCTTCTTTTCTGATCTGTATATTATTTATTTTTCTTGCTTTCTTGCTTAGGTCAGAACTTCCAGCACTTTGTTGAATAAAAGTGTGAGAGCAGATATACTTGTTTTGTTTCTGATCTTGGGGGAAAGGCATTTAGTCTTTCCTTTTTAAGTATAATGTTATCTGTAGGAGTTTTGTAGATACTTTATCAAGTTAAGGAAGTTCCCCCTCTATGCCTATTTTTTTCTGAGTGTTTTTATCATGAATTATCATGTCAAATGTTTTTTCTACATCAACTGACATGATCATGTGATTTTTTTTTTTTCCTTTAGCCTGTTAGTAGAGTGGATTGCATTGATAGCTTTTCAAATATCAAACTACTCTTGCATCCCTGGAATAAATCCCACTTGATCATGATGTATAAATACTTTTATATGTTGTTTAATTACATTTGCTGATATTTTGCTAAGGCTCTTTGCACTTACATTCATGAAGGAAATTGGTTCCTTATTCTGTACTGTCTTTGCCTGGTTTTGATGCTGAGATAATATTAGCTTTATAAAATGAATTGGGTACTGTTTTCTTCTCTTCCATTCCCTGGAAGAGTTCAGGTAAAGTTGGTGTTAAAACATGTGGTAGGGGCTTCCCTGGTGGTCCAGTGGCTAAGACTCGGTGCCCCCAATTCAGGAGACCTGGGTTCAGTCCCTGGCCAAAGAACTAGAGCCTACATGCCATAGCTAAGAGTCCCCATGCTGCAGCTAAACCTTGGTGAAGCCAAATAAATAAATATTAAAAAAAAAATACACGTGGTAGAATTCTCTGTGAAACTATCTGGGCCTGGAGACTTTTGGTAGGGGGATGAGTTAAAAATTACAAATTCAATTTCTTTGACAGTTACAGAATTTTTCAAATTATCTGTTTTATGTTGAGTGAGTTGTGGTAGTTTGTATTTTTCTAGAAATGGGTATATTTCATCTAAGTTGTCAAATTTATGTGTGTAAAGTTGTTCATAGCATTTCCTTATAATCATTTTGGTGTCTGTGGTGTCTGTAGTAAAATCTCCTGTCTTGTTCCTGATACTGATAATTTGTATTCTTTTTTTTTTTCCTCTTTCTTTGTCAGTCTTGCTGGAGACTTCTCAGTTTGATTGAGCTTTTCAAAGAACCAGCTCTCTTGTTTCATTGATTTTCTCTATTATTTTTGTTTTCATTTCACTGATTTCTACTTTTATCTCTATTATTTCTTTCCTTTGCTTGTTTTGGGTTTATTATTTTCTTCTTTTCCTAGATTCTCAAGATGAGATACTTTCCCTCTTTTCTAACGTGTATGCTTAGCGCTATAATTTTCCTTTTCAGTAATACTTTAGCTGTGTCCCATATTTTGGTATGTTGTATTTTCATTTTCACTCAGTTCAATATATTTTTGGAATTCCTTTGAGACTTCTTCTTTGATCTGTGGATTATTTAGAAGTGTTTTATCTAATGTCTAAGTGTTTAGAGATTTTCCTATTATACTTCTGTTACTGATTTCTAGTTTGATTCCACTGTAGTTAGAGAACAACTTTGCATTATTTCATTTATTTTAAATTTACTGAGTTTAGAAAAAGTGATATATCTTGGTACATGTTCTAAAGTTGTTACTGTTGTTCAGTTGCTAAGTTGTGCCCAGCTCTTGCGACCCCATGGACTGCAGCACATCAGGCTTCTCTGTCCTCCACTATGTCCTGGAGTTTGCTCACATTCTTGTCCATTGATTCAGTGATGCTAACCAACCATCTCATCCTTTGTCGCCCCCTTCTCCTTTTGCCTTCAATCTTTCCCAGATCAGGCTCTTTTCCAATGAGTCGGCTCTCTGCATCAGGTGGCCAAAGTATTAGAACTTCAGCATGAGTCCTTCCAATGAAAATTCAGGGTTGATTTTCTTTAAGATTGACTGGCTTGATCTCCTTGCTGTCCGGGAGACTCCCAAGAGTTTCTTCGAACACCACAGATGGAAAGCATCTGGTCTTCTCCACTCAGCCTTCTTTACGGTCCAGCGCTCACATCCGTGAGTGTTCTGAAAGTACTTGCACTTGAATGTGCATTCTGCCATTGTCGGGTGGTATGTTCTACAAATGTTGATCTGTTGGCTGATGGTGTTGTTGAGCTCCTCTGTATCTTTGCTGATTTTCTGTTTGTTCTATCACTTATGAGAAATGATGTTGAAATCTCCAACTGTAATTGGGGTTTTGTCTATTTTCTCCTTTTAGTTCTATAAGGTTTTTCTTCACATACCTTGCAGTTTACTCTTTGGTGCGTACATGCTTAGGTCTGCTATGACTTCTTGGTAGATTGACACTTTTATCATTACAAAATGTTTCTCTCTGCCTCTGGCAATTTTCTCTGCTTTGAAGTCTACTCAATCTGATGTTAGTATAGTCACATCTGCTTTCTTTTGATTAATGTTTGCATGATGCGTCTTTTACAATCCTTTTACTTTCAACCTGCCTATATCATCATATTTGAAGTGAATTTCTTGTAGATATCATACAGCTGGATCATGTTTTTTTAATCCACTCTGTCAATCTCTGTCTTTAATAAGTGTTCTTAGACCATTAGTGTTTAATGTAATTATTAATGTGTTAAGGCTTAATTTTGTTATTGTTTTGTCTTCTCCGTGTTCTCTTTTAAATTCTGTTTTCTTTTCCTGCATTCCTGTGGGTTACTTGAATATTCTTAAGAATTCCATTTTGATTTATCTATGGTATTTTTAAGTGCATATCTTTGTATCGCTTTTTAGTAGCTTCTCTGAGTATTATATGTACATAATATATCACAGTATACTGGTGTCATTTTACAACTTTCAGTGAAGTATAGAAGTCATCCCTCCTTTTAAATCCCTTTGCTTTCTCCTATTTATAATATAATTGTCTTAAGTATTTTCTCTAGATACATATAGAGGCATGTCAAACAGTATTAAATTTTTTTTTTTGCTTCAACTCTTGAATCCAAAAAGGAAATTCTCACGTGCTTACCCATATTTTTTGTTTGCTATGTTCTTTTCCCTTCCTTATGTTCCAAGATTACTTTTTAAAAAATCATTTCCTCTGTTTCAAGAACTTTTTTTAAAAGCTATTCCTTTAGATTGGGGTTGATGGTGACAATTCTCTTGGTTTTCCTTCAAGAATGGCTATATATATATATAAAGTATATTTTCTCTGGATATAGGATTCTGGGTTGAAAATTCTATTTCAGCACTTGAAAAATTTTGTGCCACTACCTCCTGAACTCTGTAGTTTCTGAAAGAAAATACACTGTCTTTCAAGTTATTTTTTTCTCCTATAAGTAACATGTCATTTCTCTCCCACTGCCTTAAAGACTTTTTCTTTGTTTCTAGTTTTCAGAATAAGTTTGACTGTGATATCTTTGTGTGGATTTCTTTGGGTTTTTCCTGTTTGGGATTTACTCAGCCTCTTGAATCTATAGGCTTACATCTGGGGCCAAATTGTCAGCCCTTATTTCTTTGCCTGCCTTTTTAGCCCTGACCTCTTTCTCTTCTCCTTCTGGGACTCCAGGACCATGAATGTTGGATCTTTAGTCCCACAGCTCCCTGAGACTTTGTTCCTTCTGTTCTACCTTCTCTCTCTTGTTCAAGTTAGGTAATTTCTATTATTCTGTACATATAGTCAGTAACTTACAATGTTCAATTTATGACTTTTTGACTTTATGATGGTGCTAAAATAATATTGGAAGAAACCGTATTTTGAATTTTGTTCTTTCCCAGGGCTTACGATATGCAGTACAATGTTCTCTCGTGATGCTGGGCAGTCGTAGCAAACTGCAGGATCCAGTCAGTCATGAGATCCCGAGGGTAAACAAGCAATATGCTCACAACCCTTCTCTGGACGCAGACCATTTAGTTTTTCACTTACAGTTCGGTACATTACATGAGATAGTCAATGCTTTATTATAAAATAGGCTCTGTGTTCGATGGTTTTGCCCAGCTATAGGCTAATGTAAGTGTTCTGAGTACATTTAAGGTAGGCTAGGCTAAGTTATGATATTTGGTCGGTTGTTGCTGCTAAGTCGCTTCCGTCGTGTTCGACTCTGTGCGACCCCATAGACAGCAGCCCACCAGGCTCCCCGTCCCTGGGATTCTCCAGGCAAGAACACTAGAGTGGGTTGCCATTTCCTTCTCCAGTGCATGAAAGTGAAAAGTGAAAGTGAAGTCGCTCAGTCGTATCCGACCCTCAGCGACCCCATGGACTGCAGCCCACCAGCCCATGGGATTTGCCAGGCAACAGTTCTGGAATGGGTTGCCATTGCCTTCTGTTTGGTAGGTTAGATGTATTAAATACATTTTGACTTTTGGTATTTTCAACTTGCGATGGGTTTGTTGGGATATAACCCCATCATAAGTCAAGGAAGATCTGGTTTTCACTAATTCTTTATCTCCTCCATTCTGTGGTTGACATTCTTCTTTTTTTAAAAAAAAATATTTGACTGTGTGGGGTCTTAGCTGTGAGCTTAGTTGCCTGGTGCATGTGGGATCTTAGTTCCCTGACCAGGGATCAAACCCACGACCCTGCATTGGAAGATGGATTCTTAACCGCTGGACCACCAGGAAAGTCCTAACATTTTTCTCTATACCTTCTACTTCTTTGCGGAGGCGTTTGACTTTTTTCATTTGTTTCAAGTATGTGCGTAACATTTCTATTACCTCAGTCTTGGCACTTGTTGATTGATTGTCTTTTTTTCAGGAAGTTTGAGATCTTCCTGGTTCTTGGCACAATGAGAAGTATTCTGTTAAAACCTGGATATTTTATGTTTTATGTTATAAGATCCTATCTTCTTAAACCTTCTGCTTTAGCTGGTTTCTTCTAGTGCTGCTCCATCAGGGCAAGTGAGGAGGCTGTCGCCTCATTGCTGCTGGATAGGGTTACAAGTCCAAGTTCCCCACTTGACCTGTACTGATAAGGCGATGAGGCTCCTTGTTACAGCCTGGGTGGGAGTGGAAGTCCCAGGTTCCTACTTGGCCTTCACCCTGGTGGGAAAATGGGAGCAGACACTGTAACCCGTGGAGGGTGGAAGTATACTTTCCAAACTTGCTTTTTGCTGGCATGGTGGGGCTACAGATTTTTCTGAGGTGTTTACCTGGAACAGAGCAATTAATTCATGTCTAAAATGTTTCCATTTTGCTAGGCTGCCTCTTCTCTGTTTTTCCTCTTTTGAGTAGAGAGAATAGGCTTTTTTTTTTTTTTTTTTTTGAGGAGGGGTTGCTTTTATTGTCTAGGCTTCTTGGCAATTCCAGGTTGCTAGCTTCTTCAGCTCCAAGTCTGGGATGCGTGAGGCAAATTAAAAGAAAGAAGGAAAACAACAACCAGAAAACTCATTAGTATGTTTGTTTCTTGGGTTCTTTGATCCCGAGCTAATCTGCCTTCTTCTCCGCTACTTTTAGAGTCTTTTTGTGCTTGTTTTGTATATTATGTCTAGGTTTCTAGCTGTACTTAGGGGGAGGAACATGGAAAGGAGTAAGCCTCCTACATCTTCCCAGAAGATGTAAACATTTAAAATTTAAATTTTATGTTTACCTCAAGGGGAGATTATTGAATTAATTAAAACCCTTTGTTCTTAGTGCACTTTCAATGTCCATGCAAGACTCTCTCCTGTTTTATATAAAGTATGCACTTATATCTGTATGTGTGTGTATTAAAAAAAATCTCCCTTCATCCATGAACCAACTGCTATTCCCCTCCCTCCAAAGGCTCCATACCTAGAGTACTCAATGTATGTCCTTAAGTATGTATGCAGCCCCAGAGGATATAGCTTTGTGTGTCTTTGTATGTGTGTGTGTGTGTGTTTACACAAATGGTAACATGTCAGATGATGCTTTCAAATTGTGGTGCTGGAGAAGACTCTTGAGAGTCCCTTGGACTGCAAGGGGATCAAACCAGTCCATCCTAAAAGAAATCAACCCTGACTATTCATTGGAAAGACTGAGGCTGAAGCTGAAACTCCAATAATTTGGCCACCTGATGCAAAGAGCTGACTCACTGAGAAAGACCCTGATGCTGGGAAAGATTGAAGGCAAAGGAGAAGGTCGGGGGACAGAGGATGAGATGGTTGGTTAGCATCACTGACTCAGCAGACAAGAATTTGAACAAACTCCAGGATATAGTGGAGGACAGAGGAGCCTGATGTGCTGCAGTCCATGGGGTCGCAAAGAGTTGGACATGACGTAGCGACTGAACAACAACATGTCAGACATCCCATTTTATTTATTTCCCTTTTTCCCAAATAGGTTTTTTTGGTTTGACCCATGTTGTTCTACAGGTGAGCTACTTCTAACCACCACATGCATCCACCACATTTACTTGCGTGCTAAGTCGTTTCAGTCGTGTCCAGCTCTGTGCCACCCTATGGACTGTGGCCCGCCAGGCTCCTCTGTCCATGGGCTTCTCCAGGCAAGAGTACTGGAGTGGGTTGCCATGCCCTCCTCCAAGTGATCTTCCCAACCCAGGGATTGAAACTGTGTCTCTTACATCTCTTGCATTGGCAGGTGGGTTCTTTACCACTAGTGCCGCCTGGGAAGCCCATAACATCTACTTACCTATTCCTTAGTTGGGGAAATCTGGGTTGCCTCTGTTTCACAGCTGCTGCAACTGTTGCCAAGGATACACGGGGCGTGCCCCCTGTAGACCTGGGTGGAAGGTGCTCCAAGGTTTACACAGAGGTGAGGGTGGCTAGATTACAGGCGCATGCTGTCAATATCGCTCCAAGTCCTGGCATATGCTGGGAGGGCAGTACCTGTTTATGCTCTGGTCAACAGTGTCTGAGAAATCCTGTTGGGAAAACTAATTAAAATAGCTTTGAGAATTCTTTGGTGAAGCAACATTATTTTGGCAAGGTGAGCGCTGCCCCCTAAATCATGTATGGGATTGTAAATAACTAGGTGGCGTAATGCAAGTTTCCCCTGGATTTCCCCTGGTGATCAGGGGAGAGTCCTGTCTGGGCAATGGAAGGGCACTGAGGTTTGAGTTGGGGAAACATTTTGAAACAGGGCAAGACTTGAATCCTCAGAGATCCCAGAAGTTAAAATAACCTCCAGGGATTTGGCATGAATGGGAGGCAGAGGGGACAGTCCCTAGTACCAGGCCTGGCACAATAAATGAGTAAATGAAGGAGCAGTTGGCCTGTGTCTCTGCACATTTGCTGGGAGAGGGGGTCTACGCTTCTGGGAACCTCAAATTTTATTTCTTACTTTGGCCATGCCGGCTGGAGGTGCACACTTGAAAAGAGATAACCTGTGTTCTTGGGGACACCAAACCCTTACCTGTGATCTCCCTGCCCATCTCTCCCAGCCTCCCATCATTCATTCATGAATACTCGCCCACACCTAACAGGCCAATGGTGCCAACCCCAGGACACTCAAAAGTTAACATTCATCAGTGTAGTGCCCTCAGCCGAGACTCCTCTCAAGTGATCTTGGCCTGGCTTCCCTTTGATATCTCAGCCTCTGCACTGGACACCCTCCCCTGATCATCCAGGGTAAACCAACCCCATCCCACTCTCCCATACCCTGCATTTTTCTCCACTGCTTGTCTGAACTTCCCTTTGGGGGCATTTGTTGCAATTTTTCCATGTCTGTTTATTTCTGCAAGTATTAAATAAAAAAGAAAATCTAACCTGATGAATTAGGACTCTTTAATTCACAAGTGTAGGTGCCTGACAGGCTTTCCAGGTGGTGCCAGTGGTAAAGAATCTGCCTGCTGATACAAGAGACATAAGGGACATGTGTTCCATCCCTGGGTTGGGAAGATTCCCTGGAGGAGGGCATGACACCCCACTCTGGCGTTCTTGCCTGGAGAATCCCCATGGACAGAGGAGCCTGGAGGGCTACAGTCCATAAGGTCACATAGAGCTGGACACAACTGAATGGACTTAGCACTCATGCATACATGTAGGTGCCTGGCACATTACGAGTGGTTAATAAATTCTTTGAAGTGTCAGATGAGTAAGGGCTGAAATGAAGTTGCTTATGGCTTTTTAGAGAAGGGAGAAACCCTCTCTGTCTGGGGCCAGAAAGGAGGGCTTCCTGGTGGTGGTGGTGACCCCAGACAGAATGTTTACCAACTGGAGTCAGGAATTACAGGTGGAAAGAACTACATGGCATGTCCAGAAAACCATGGGTAGGCTAGTGGAGACCACCACAGAGGACTTTGGGCAATGTAGGTGGGGGATTTTTCTTTAAACTTTTTATTGAAGAGCAATATAGGTAAACAAAAGTGCTTACATCATAAGCATTCATCGGGACGAATTTTCACAAGCTAAACACACCTGTGTAACCAGTGCCCAGATCAAGAGACAAGACATTACCAGCACCCCAGAAATCCTCTTTTCGTCTCCCCTCATTCCTTTTTTCCCAAAGATATCACTGTCCTGACTTGGGTGTTTTTGAAGCTCACATAAATGGAATCACACAGCATATACTTCTTTGTGACCGGCTTCTTCCTCTCAACACTGTGACATACGTTTAATCTCATTTCATTCTACTGATGATGGACATTCTCATTATTTCTGGATTGTGGCTGCACTGAATAAAGCAGAAGAAAAATGTCTTGTACATGTCTTTCCACAAACATATGCATGCATTTCTGTTGGGCCTATGCCCAGGAGTAAAATTGCTGGATTTGGAGTGAGCATCTGTCCAGTTTCAGTGAGACAAGGCCAAACAGTTCTGAGAGTTCCGGTTGCTCCACGTCCTCACCAACACTCGGTATTTTCTATGATTTTTATTTTAGCCATTTTGGCAGATGTGTAGTGGTATCTCGTTGAACTTTTATTCTGCATTCCCCTGATGACTAATAATGTTTGCATGTTTTACAAGCCCCTTGGAGAACCTCTTTTGCGACAGACCTGTTCAAAGTCTCTTGCCCAATCTCCACTGGTTGCCTCTCTTTTTCTGATCAATTTGTAGACGTTCTTTGTATATTCTTGTTATGCACCCTTTGTTGGGTATGTGTTTTGTAAATACTCACTGAAGGACTCAACACCAGGGACTGATGTGGTTGAACTGTGTTTCTCAAAGCTCGCCCTGGCTGTGGATGCAGGGCAGGCTGACCGTGAGACGGGGAGGAAGGGGTGCAGCGGTGGAGGTGACCGAGGGCAGACGGCAGGGCCGGAGTCTACAGCGACTTCAGTGGCAGCAGCGGCAAGCAACATCTGTCATGTCATGTCATGACAAAAACAAGATATGCGTGGTGACAAAGAGAGGGGATGTCAAGGCTGGCTTCCAGGTTTCTCTGGCTGGCCGACAAGCTGACGCATTCTGCCCACCCGCCCGCCGGCAGCCAAAGGCAGCTTTGTCCTCTCAAGCCCCACCCAGGCCTGCTGGTCAGAGATGCTCTGGGGTCACCGTCAGGACATTGGAGAGAGTGCCCAGTGTAGAATCTGGGTCTCCCATGGCAACTGGGGGACAAACACCCCTCAACACACACACATGGCTGGGCTGGTCCAGCAAGACCCTGTGCCCTAGAGGGGTTGGCAGCTGCAAGATCTGGGCCCAGTCAGAGTGGACAATGACCCCCTGTTTGCAACCTTCTCACCCCTGGTGAGCCCAGGCTCAGGGGATGAGGGTTCTAGTGCAACCCCTGGGGAAAGAGGAGAAACAGATCCCGCAGTGTCTGGCTTCTGATGAGCAGCGGGGACAGCGCTCTGAATCCCTTCCAGAAAGCCAGGACCCCCGCATCTCTTGTCCTGGTGAATTTCTTGACAACACCCTGGCCCCCACTCTGTTTCTCAGGGTTCACTTGGGATAGCTCCTCCCCTACCCTCTGCAGCTTGCTGCCCTGGGTTCAGCAGATCACAGCATTTCTGCGGTGATATGGTAATTAAACCTGACAATTCTCCTTCTGTTACATGAGGCATGGAACGTTCACCATGTGCTGCACTGTGTCAATGGCTTTGCATATGTGATGTCAATCACTCCTCCCAGCGACCTCTCAGGAAAGCATTTGGTACATTTTATAAATGCGGACCCTGACTTGCCCAAGTTCATACAGCCAGAATGGCAGAGGCCGGATTTGAACTTGGGCCACCTGGACCCTGCAGCCCCCTTCTTCTCTCTGCCGGGCCTCTGGAATAGTGGGGGTGTAGGAGGATTTCGATGTCCTCCCACCCCGTGGCCTCACCATCACGTGACTCTGTGCGTGGGAATGGGCATGACTAATCTGTGCTACGGGAGGAGGGGAGTCCTGAGAGGGCTCAGGTTCATACCCGGGCTTTGCCCTACCTTTCAAGGTGAGTCACTTTTCTCGGGGCCTCCACCTCCCCATCTGAGCAACAAGGTCAACCCTATGCAGCTTTGCTCCCTGGATTCTTATAAGGCAGCCCCCTACAGAGCTGAGCTCAGGTGGAAGGGGCTGTCTGCTTCCGTCATAAGCTCCTTGTTTGGCTTTTTCCCAGTGCCCAAGCTGACCTTTTCTATTCCCTTTTTTGGTGTTAGGGAAGAGTCAGATGGCTTTCCCAACCCCGCATTCTCCAGCCTGCCTTTTTCTCAGCTTAATCAGTCTCCAGCTGCCCAAGTGTCCCAGGCAGACCCTGGGTTCCGGCCAACAGTGGCCGCCCCCATCCCAGGGCTCCAGGCCGGCCGGATGGGCAGCTGGTACTGGAAATGGCCTTGATAGGAGATTCCCCCCCTTTCCGGTGCTCAACCACTTCCTCTCTGACAGAGCACGCAGTCTCTAGAAGGTTCTGCTGCAGGGACCGAGGGACATGGGCTGGGCCCTTGTCTGTTGTTCTCCAGTGTCCTATAGTAGCAGACACTGCCAGGGGGAGGGGGGAATGGGGGGGGGGTCCTCCTTAA
>SJYC01040183.1:0-62094 GCA_006408675.1 Madoqua kirkii | reverse complement strand
AGAAGGTTCTGCTGCAGGGACCGAGGGACATGGGCTGGGCCCTTGTCTGTTGTTCTCCAGTGTCCTATAGTAGCAGACACTGCCAGGGGGAGGGGGGAATGGGGGGGGGGGGCCTCCTTAACAACCTTGGGGCTTCCCTGGGGGCTCAGATGATAAAGAATCTGCCTGCAATGCAGAAGACCCAGGTTCCATCCCTGGGTCAGGAAGATTCCCTGAAGAAGGGAATGGCTACCTACTCCAGCATTCTTGCCTGCTGAATTCCATGGAAAGAGGAGCCTGGCAGACTACAGTCCATGGAGTCACAAAGAGTCAGACACACCTGAATGATTAATACTTGCACTTTTCACTTTTTTCTCCTAGCACCCAGTCCCTTACTTCCATCCTGACAGCACCCCCTGGTCCCCAGCCCATAGCTGGATAGGGTAGACCCCATCCCAGCTCTAAATAGGCCCTGATTGGTTTAAGCCAGTTACTACATCTCATCCTGTGTTTGCTGTGATTGGTTCAGGGATAGACACCTGTCTTAGACCAGGCCAGTCACAGCAACTGCCTCTCCTGGAGGTCTCCAGCAAGTAGACTTTCTCTCCATTGGATCTGAAGAGAAGCAAGTAGACCCAGGGCTGAGTGGAGGACATTCTGAGATCCAAAAGGGAAAGCCAGCCTGGGAAAGGAGCAAATGTGACCATGTGGAGCCGAAAGATGGAGGCAGAGAAACCAGGTCCTGTCATCCTGTTTGCCTGACTGGATCAAGCTTTGCTTGAAACCTCAAAAAACCCTGTGCTTTTGGGTTATTATATAGCCCATAGATTCTAGTCTTTAAAAGCCCCCATTGTTGTTCAGTTGCCAAGTCATGTCTGCCTCTTTGAGACCCCATGGACTGCAGCACACCAAGCTTCCCTGTCCCTCACCATCTCCCGGAGTTTGCCCAAGTTCATGTCCATTGAATCGGTGATACCATCCAACCATTTCATCTTCTGTTTCCCTCTTCTCCTTCTGCCTTCAATCTTTCTCAACATCAGAATCTTTTCCAGTGAGTCAGTTCTTTGCATCAGGTGGCCAAAGTATTGAAGCTTCAGCTTAAATTGCCCCTATATGTTGGCTTTTCTCCTCCTTGGAACACAGAAATCCTGAACAAGGCCTGTAGAATGATGAGGGCCAGGCCTCGAGTCCTTTTCCTGCACGCCCCACTCACAGGACGGAGCCCAGGATCCAGCCCAGCACCAAAAATGTCTCTGCCCCATCCTTAGTCTCAGAGCCAGAAGAACATTTACAGGCCTTAAGTCCAGGGGCCCCCATTTTTCAGATGGGAGCACTGAGGCTCATCACTCCTCTCCCCTTTTCCTTTCTACGGACTTCTTCCTGGAGGCCTCAGACAGATGGGAGGAACTGAGGATGCAGCCCTGCTGAGTCCCCAGGCCTCTCCACCCCCAACTCCAGGTCTTCTGAGGAGGCGGGCTGTATTCTATATTGCTGCCACCACTGGCGGCCTGGCATGCGCACAGAATGTAAATAGCTCTCACTGGGGTCCTCTCAGTAGCCTACAGGGTCAAGGCCAAGACTTTATCCTGACATCGGAGACCCAATCCCTTCTCTCTTTCCTTCTTCATCCTCTCTACTCCACCCTTGAGCCAAGGAGGGGAAACTTGTCGCCAATATGCAGGCCTTGTCCCTGCAAAAATCTGTTGGATGTTGCTGAGCCGACAGGTTGCATCACTTAAAAGTCATGACCATGAATTTCTAGGCTTTTGGTATTTGTCCCAACTAACTATTTTCTGCATCATTAAATAAAAGCTTAAGACAACAACATTTTGTTATCTCACAAGGATTCTGTGGGTCATGGATTTCGGAGGGTCTCATCAGGGTCTCACTGAGTGGCTGAGGCTGGAACATCTGCCCTGACTGGGCATCTGTCTCCTCCGTGGACTTAGAGACTCTCCAGGTTGTCTCTTCATGGACTAGCTTGGCCTTCCTTACAGCATGGCAGCTCAGGGCTCCAGCATGGGTATCCTACAAGACAGAAGCTCTTCTCATGTAGCTTCAGAAGGGTTGTACTGTTGTTCCACCCATTCCGTCAGTAATGAGTAAGTCACAAGCCTGCCCAGGTTCAAGTGGAGGAGAATTAGACTCCATTTCTTAGTGGAGGCATGGAAGGTTCTAGAAGAGCTTGTGAGGTGGGAGATGTTCCCATCTTGGGAAAAATGCGATCAGCCAGTGTGGATGGGTGATGCTGACACATTTTTCTGGGCTTCTTGCTTCCCCTTCATGGGAGAGGGTTCTTTCTCACCTTCTCCTCCTTCTGTAAATGTCCAGGGCCCTCTTCCCTTATTTGTGACCCATGATCTTGCTGCTTTTTCACTGAAATAACAGAAGGAATCATGGGAGAATGCCCACATGCTCTTACAACCTGGCTCCACACTCGCTCACACTGACGTCCCCCTGGTCTTGCGGATGGCGTATCTGAGAGTCTCCCTAAGGCCCACCTGAGACCTGGATTTTATCCCATTCTTGCAGTTTGCATCCCCTCTCGCACCACCAATTTCCTCTCTTGCAGGAAAACTCTTCAGAAGAGAATGCTAATTCTTCTCCTGTCTTAAAAACAAAAAAGAAAATGAGTCAAACCCTAAAACGGCCCTGTCTTCACCCCACCACTCAGGTTCGCTGCTCCCAGGCCTGCCCTCACATTTGCAATGCCCGGGAGAAGAGCACGGGAGAGAGGCCCACATACCCTCAGCCGAAATATCAGAATGATGTAAACACGTGGCCTAGCTGTTGACTCAGACCTGTCCTCTTTCTGCTTGAGAAGCTGACCTTCTTAACGAGGTGTCTGGATTCAGAGCTCTCTCACTCCTTGAACATGGTCGCAGGGGACAGCCAGCCTTGGCCTTGGCGCTTGCCCTGGTTCCCAGCCCAGCCCTCTTCTTTCTCACCCTGGCTTCACCCACACCTTGAATGGCCCTGAGCACCTGTATGTGGACACCTAGCTCAGACCAAGCTCTGTCCAATGCCTCCTGCCTCCGCCCCCACCCCTGGAGCACAGCTGTCCCCTGGACACCCCTTGGGAAGAGGCCCGCGTAGGGCTCTCTGAGCCTCTTGTGTGGGTTTCAGGTGGCACAGTGGCTCCCCTCTTCAGCAACACTCCTGAGAAGAGTCGGTTTCACTTGCCCTTCTGACTTTCTCTGCTCTATTCTTTTTCAGACCCTCTCTTTCCTAAAATGCTTGCCTCCATCGCTTGCAGGAATGGTATCTCTTGTGTCCCCATCCACTCGCATGCTGCTAAAGGCTGAGCACCTTGGCTGAGGACCACCCCGACCCCTCTGCCCTGCTCTCCTGGGCACCCACCTCCCTGGCTATTGCTCTCAGGCTGCTCTGCTGGTGCGTCCTTCCTTCTCTGACTTCTAAATGTTGGGGGAAGCCCACGGCTCAGTGGACCTCTTGCCTACACCATTCTCTAGACGATCTCATCTTCTCTCATAGGTTAATTACCACCCACAAGCCCGTGACACCTAAATGTCATGCCAGCTCCACTGCTCCCAGTGGATGACTTGTATTTATCGCTGGGCATCTCAGCCTCAACCTGTCCAACCTCAGCGCCTGCCTCCCTGCTGCCACCCATCCCAACGCTGCCCCTCCCAGCCAGCCAGCCTCCCACAGCTGGGATACAAACCTTGGAATTAGCCTTCCCTTTCCTTTACCTGTCCCCGGCTGATGGGGCCAACAGTGTCAGCTCTGCCTTCAAACACATGTCAGATTCCTCATCTTCCTCACCTCCAGGCTGCCAGCCCAGTCCAGCCCCTGCCTCTCCCCAGTCCCTTGCTGACCCACCCAACCCCAGGCTGCTGCAGGTCCTCACCATGGGCCCCAAGTGGACCTCGCTGCCCCTGCCCTCCCCTCGGGTTCTGCATTTGCCATTCCTCTGCCTCTTCCCCAAGTCCTCCTCCTCCAGATCCCACACCTCGCTTCCTTTAGTCTGGGATCAAAACACCACGCTCAGGTGAGACCTTCCCTGACCACCTCATAGCAAATGAACTGCCGCCTCCCGTTCAGCCTCATCTTCTCTCAGAGCACCTCTTACCATCTGGCCTCTCATACATTTTACTCATTAACGGTTCTATTGCCTGTTTTCCTCCACTTGAATAGAAGCTGCCCTTGGGGGTCCCTAAATAATACATGTGGGTGCTTGCTAAGTTGCTTCACTCATGTCCAACTCTGCAACCCCATGGACTGTAGCCCGCCAGGCTCCTCTGTCCATGGGGTTCTCCAGGCAAGGATACTGGAGTGGGTTGCCATTTCCTTCTCCAGGGGATCTTCCCGACCCAGGGATCAAACCCAGGTCTCCTGTGTCGCCTGCACTGGCAGGTGGCACCACCTGGGAAGCCCAAACAGTGCATGGCGTATAGTATATACTTAACAACAGGAATGTTTCTTGAGTGAATAAATGAGTGAATTGCTGACCAATCCTTTGAACGCCCCCCTTAGCTTCAGCACGGCGGGCTTCTAGTGAACTGCAGCCTGCATGTCCCTCCTGCTCTGTAGTTAAATGATGCTCCAGACATAGGGCAGGTCTCCTAACACCACCCTGTTGCACTTCCCTGTTACCCCTTGCCCTCCCTGAAGCCCTCTTGTAAGCAGTCACCTCCTTCCTGAAGCCCTTCTGTGAGCAGTCACCTCCTCCTTGAAGCCCTCCTGATTCACCCATCTCTCTCTCTGGTGCCTTTCCGTGGGGAACACATTGCATCCATGGCAGCACTGTCTGTGCCTGGTGACTGTCCCACGCTCCCAGTGGACAGTGCACTCGCCAGGGAGGGCTATATCTTGAGCATTTCTATAATCTCTCTCTCCACTGATCCCCAGCACCCAGTAGGTGCTCATTCAGTGTTGGCTGACTTTAAGCTGAACATATGGCTTAGTTTTAAGTTCAGTGTTTTCTACTAGGCCTTAGTTTAAGTCTTGTTTCTTTATTTTCTAGTTTATTTTTAATGCGTTTTTTAGTACCTTTATTCTCCTTTTTAAAACTTTTAAAACTGACACGTGCTCATTGCAGAAAACATGTAAAATATGCAAGGGTATAACTAGGATCATGGCATCTGGTCCCATCTCTTCATGGCAAATAGATGGGGAAACATGTCAGACTTTATTTTGAGGGGCTCCAAAATCCCTGCAGATGGTGTTTGCAGCCACGAAATTAAAAGACGCTTACTCCTTGGAAGGAAAGTTATGACCAACCTAGACAGCATATTAAAAAGCAGAGGCATTACTTTGTCAACAAAGGTCTGTCTAGTCAAGGCTGTGGTTTTTCCAGTGGTCATGTATGGATGTGAGAGTTGGACTGTGAAGAAGGCTGAGTACCAAAGAATTGATGCTTTTGAGCTGTGGTATTGGAGAAGACTCTTGAGAGTCCCTTGGACTGCAAGGAGATCCAACCAGCCAATCCTAAAGGAGATCAGTCCTGGATGTTCATTGGAAGGACTGATACTAAAGCTAAAACTCCAAAACTCTGGCCACCTGATACAAAGAGCTGACTCATTTGAAAAGACCCTGATGCTGGGAAAGATTGAGGGCAGGAGGAGAAGGAGACAACACAGGATGAGATGGCTGGATGGCATCACCGACTCAATGGACATGGGTTTGGGTGGACTCTGGGAGTTGGTGATGGACAGGGAGGCCTGGCGTGCTTCGGTTCATGGGGTCGCAAAGAGCCAGACTTGACTGAGCAACTGAACTGAACTGATAAAAGATAAAATTACTCCTAATTTAACAATCCAAAGATAACCATTATTAGCATTTACTAGCTAAGTATCCAGATATAAGCATTATCAGCATTCAGCTTTTTCTTCTGGGCACCCATTTTATTCTTTTATTAAATCTTATATTGTGACCATATCTTATGTCACCACTATTCTTCAGAGACATCACACTGAATGGCTGCATAATATTTCACTGTGTCAGTTTATCACAGCTTATTTCACTGAGGGCTCACACACACTGCCCCCCTGACCTCTGCACACATACACAACCCCCACCCATCCACCCCCACACTCTGACAGCACGCTGTCTGATGAACGTCCTGACACACACTCTGGCAGCTCCCCATCTTCACAATGAAGGTGATTTCCCAGCCCGGGGTGAACAGTGCGCTGGTCATGTGGACCCAGCAGGGTGGGGTTCCAGCCTTTTCCTCTTACTGTCCCTCAGACAGAACAGCAGACAGAGAGAGCAGACAGGAGACAGGCAGGGCTCAGGGGAAGCAGATGCAATGGCTTTGGGGTGTCTGGGCTTTGAAGGAGGTCCGGGATGGGGAAGGTGGGGCGGTGGGCAGCAGGGCTGCGCTCTGATGGGAAAGCCGCAGGCCAGAGCAGGTGACAGAACGGCGCTTCCTCTGCTCCTGTCGAGGAAGAGTGTGTACAGAGGGAGGTGCAGAGCGGAACATTCGACCCTCAGAATCCTGGGGCCCTGGAGGCTCCGCCCTCCAATGGCCAATGCAGGCGGGGAGGTCCAGCGCTGGGACCTCTCAGGGCTCCCGACTCCAGCAAAGAGCCTTTTCTGGCTCCCCGTGTGCCTGGACCAGAGTTCCTTGGTCTCTGTTCCAAGGGCAGCAAAGAGCTTCTGAATTGCATTAAGGGGGAAGGAGGGCAGACGGCTCGCAGGGTCTCTAGGACTGGGCAGAAGGGCTTGGGGTGGCTCTTGAACGGCACGAGAGGAGAGGAGGGAGTCCAGACACTGGCGCCGCAGATTTGACCCCTAGTGTATCCATTACAGCACATCCCTCCCTCCCTCCCCCAGCCAGCCCTGGGGGATCTCCCAGGTATTCCAGTGCAGAGGACAGCTCAGAGCAGACAGGGGCCTATGTCTCCAGTCACTTGTGCATGGATGTGGTCTCCTGAGGATAGGAGTTTCTAAGGCCCACCCCTAGGAGCTGTCCGGTCCCTGCTCCTTCCCAGATTGCTCTGCTCTGTTTGCAGGAAAACATGGAAAAGAATGAACTCAGCTCTCGGCAGTCTGGGGAAGGAACAGTGAATGCATGGGGTCCAGAGTCAGCTCAGCGTGGCTGACTGTGGGGTCTTGGACAGGTCATTTTCCTCCCAGGAACCCCCAAGACACACCCATGCAGGAGACTCTGGAGGCTGCCACCCTGGGACTGCACCGTTCCTGGCTTTTCTCTGAGTCTCAGAAGTCTGCAGATCATTGCTGCAAATGGAGTTGGCCTAGATAAACAGTGGAAATCACCCTAACCTGCCCCAGCTCTTCAGTGCACAGAGGAGCTGGGTTTCTGCTCTTGATCAGGGGAAGAGGCAGGGGCTCTGCAAAGAGGCAGTTACCAGATCGTGACACCACAGGGTAGCAAGGCAGAGAGTGCCCAAAGGAGGGAGACAACCCTCTCATTTTGCAGATGGAGAAACTGAGCCCCATAAAGGAAAAGTAAGTGTCCCAGGTACCAAAGACTAGAATTTTGGACCCCTCTGCCTCTCCCTCTCCTTCCCTGACCCAGCCACCCCTGCTCCCCACAACCATTCTCCAGGGCTTTCCTGGGTGGTAGTGGTAAAGAATCTGCCTGCCAATGCAGGAGACACAAGAGCCAAAGGTTCGATCCCAGTGTTGGGAAGATCCCCTGGAGAAGGAAATGGCAACCTACTCCAGTATTCTTGCCTGAAAAATCCCACAGACAGACAAAAATCCCATTCCCTGGGGATGGGGGACAATCTGGGGAGCCCCACAGGCAGAACTGAAAGCAGAATCCTCTTCCCTAGTGACAAACATTACCGTACGTAAAATAGATAGCCAATGGGAATTTGCTGCCATACGACTCAAGGAACTCCTACAGGGTCCAGGTAACACCCTAGAGGGCTGGGATGGGGAGAGAGGAGAGAGTGATGTTTAAGTGGGCAGGGACATGAGTGAGCCTGTGACTGGTTAGTGTTGATATTTGGTAGAAACCAACACAATACTGTAAAGCAATTATCCTTCAATTAAAAATAAATTAAAAAAAATAAAAAAGCCAGTGAAATTACAAAAAAAAAAGAGAGAACCCTCTCCCCTGTTGGGCCCCCAGGTCTCTCCTTCCTGGGTTGGAGTTTGTCTGCTTCTTTGATAGCCTGGGGTGAATGGGATGGTACGAGAGAGGGGTCCCCTGTCCCCTCAAGTCCAAGGGGCACCCCAAGTGGGATGCTGTTCTGCCAGGCCAGGCCAGCGTGGCACTGGGCCAGCGCCCCCGGCAGCGCCTGCTCCAGGCAGCTGGACAGGCTCCGGCCAAGAATGCCAGGAATGCGGAGCGGCTGTGTCCTTCCCGCTCCTCTTCCTCCCCCCACACCGAGAACAGGATATTCCCTGTCCAGGGAAGCCCGTGGCCATCTCCTTTATGGGAAAACCACAGGGCACAGGGCATGTGGTGGGCACGGCTCCTGCCCTGGGATGGGCACTCGGTACAGGAGAGCCTTGGGGGGGCTGGCACCACGGAGGAGCACACAGCGAGCCTGTGCAGGATGGATGTTTGTTGAGGACCTACTATGTACCTTGTGCTTCATTCACGGGTTGATAGTCAATCACACCAACCCTATCAGGTGCTCTCTCCCAGGTGAGGAAACAGAGACCAGGAAGGGCCAGGGAAGATGCCTGAGGGTACCAGCTGGCAAGTGGCAAAGGCAGACTCGGTCCAAGGCAGTCTGATAGCTGAGCCAACTTGCTCTTAGTTGAGGCCCTTGCTCTTAGCCACCAGGCCAGTTGGCCTCATCTCCACTGTGGGCCCTAGAGGCTGTCTCCTGGGGCCCCCCCATGACACCTGCAGAATATAGGGGCATGCTGCGGAGAGGCAGACCCTTCCCCCCATGGGCAGCTGGTCTCTTTGGCAACATGCAAAGGATCAAGGTGCGAGGTTGTCTCTGAGATACAGGGGCTGATGCTCAGCTCTGACCCCCACTCCCACCCCTGTTCTTGCAGTAGCCCAGCATCAGGGAATCCAGGAGTCTGACCAGGGTTCAGGATCCAGGAGGGGCTCTTTCTGGACCCTCGGTGATGAGCAGGGGGGTTGTCACTTGTCAGAGGGGCAGGGATAGGAGGTAGCCTTCTGGGAAGGCTGAAGCAAGATTCATGGGTGGAGGGGGGAGAAGTGAGGGGCACCAGGCTCCACCTGTGAGATTCTAGAGGTGCCCCCACACCCCAGGCTGTGGACCCATCTCTCCCTGCTTGCTCCAGCCCTGGGTCTGGGCCGCCCCTCTCTCAGGTGCAGCCTTCCCATCCCTGAACTGGATCAGGCGCTGTCGGTGGCTGGGGACAGACTACAGCGCCTCAAAGGGCTGTGCGGCAGAGGTTGCCTAGAGCCAGGCGCACCCGGACCCAGACCCAGGTGATGGGAGAACAAGGGGTCAGCGACACAGGAGGACCCACCGTTAGGAACAGAGGCACTGAGGCTCAGGGGGGCAAGTGGCCTGCTTGAAGTTCACAGAGCTGCCACCTCGCAGCTGGGGCTCACCAGCCCTCACCAAGGGGGTCCGGGCTGGAGTCACCAGGCCCCCCCCACCTTCCCCTGGCCTCTGAGGTCTGCCTGGTTCTGTTCCAGTGTGTCGTCCTGCACAGGCTCCTGGTCCCCCAGGGGGAGGGGGCCCAGGGTCAGGTAAACAGGATCCCCTGCCGCACTCCCTGACCTTGTTTACCTCCCGAAAGAATGTGAGGGCGTTCTTCCCCTTCCCAGGCTATGAGTCACCCCTCAAAAACGCCGCCAGGCTCCCGCCACTGCCTGCCCGGCCTCCATTCACCGCCACCCCCCCGTCCCAGACCTCGGACCCTCGCCTCCTCACCCGATGATGTCAACCCCGTCTCCCCCTCTGCCCACCCCCCTCACCCTCTGGAGCCCACTGGGGGGCCTCGAGTCGCCATGGCAACCGCTCACAACAGGAAGCAAGGCCCCAGTGGAGGCCCGAGCTGGGGCAGAAACACAGGAAGCAGCGCTGAGCACCGCGCAGCATTGTCAGTCGCGGTAAAAAGCAAAACAGGACAAAAAGATTTAATGAGAACAATTAGCCCAAAGAAAAAGGAAAAAAAAAAGGGCCGAAAAAACAAACAAAGCCAAACAGCCTGAAGGCAGGAGGCTGGCTGAGCTCCAGGGACCCCGTGTTTCCCCTCCTGACACAATGTCGGTTAAATAATACTTCCTTCTCAGAAGGAGGCTCCTGGCGGGGGTGTGGGGGGAGGGATCCCTCCCAGGGGCCCCTCTGTTGAGCCCTCCCAATTCTGGGGGCAGATGGGCTAGTTCTCCACCCCCACGCCAGGGATTATTACTCCCCAAGTCCTACAAGGGAAAGTAATTCATTAATTCAGGGGAAAGAAAGGGCAGAGGCCTGGGGCACTGAGATGGAAACAAGTCCTGGCCGCCCCCCACCTCCCACTCCCGCTGGGAGATTTTGTGTGGTGACCTGTCTCTTTCCAGCCTCAGTTTCCTCCTTCATTTCCATCCTCGGGTCATCGCCAAGTCAGCGTCCGCCTCCCGCCTCACTGATTGGCGCATGCGCATAGATGCGCGACACATGTTGCATGAACTCGTGAAGGAATGAATGAATCAGCAGAGGTTCAGGGAGGCAATTTTCAGCTCAGAATGAACTGAGAGTCAGAGATGGACAAGCAGCCCCGTGAGGGGCAGCGCTGTCAGTGGAGGTGGGCAAGCAGAGGTTGGGAAGACTTGGTAGGATCCTAGAGAGGACTGAGCTGTGGGGTCGGGGGTGAAGGTTCCTCTGGGCTCTCTCCCTCCCACGTGGTGAGGGCTCTGCCTGGATGATACAATCTGGCCCCTAGGCCCTGACAGTTCTGGAAGGCAGCTGGAAGCACTGTGCCCATGATCTGGAAGGGGACCAGGATCTCGGATGAAGCTAAGGCTCAGGGGCAGAAGGACAGCATCCAAGGCCTCGGGAACATGATGAAGGTGAACAACACTGGCTGGATGGTGACAGAGCGCAGGTCACCCTCTGCAATGATCGCCCCAATATGTGTGACAGGCCCAGCAGCTCCTGCCAAAGCTGGTGATGGAAGGAAGCAGTGTGTGTGTGTGGGGGGGGGGATTCAATTTCCTGTTCCTTTGAACAGAGTTTTTCTCTGAAATTTATATAACTGTAGCCATGAAACAGTTAATTCTTGGAATTTGGGTAGTAAAATATCTGGATGATGGGGTGACTGTTTTAAATTACCCTGAAAAATGTAAATCTTCCTATTTCAGATATATTCAATTCTTTGTTTATGCTGTGATATTTTTTGTACTTTCATCTTTAAAATCCTAATGCAGTATTACAACTTTAGTTATAGAGTTAATAAAACCAGATACCAGGCAACTGGGAGATTTTGTGTGGTGACCTGTCTCTTTCCAGCCTCAGTTTCCTCCTTCATTTCCATCCTCGGGTCATCGCCAAGTCAGCATCCGCCTCCCGCCTCACTGATTGGCGCATGCGCATAGATGCGCGACACGTGTTGCATGAACTCGTGAAGGAATGAATGAATCAGCAGAGGTTCAGGGAGGCAATTTTCAGCTCAGAATGAACTGAGAGTCAGAGATGGACAAGCAGCCCCGTGAGGGGCAGCGCTGTCAGTGGAGGTGGGCAAGCAGAGGTTGGGAAGACTTGGTAGGATCCTAGAGAGGACTGAGCTGTGGGGTCGGGGGTGAAGGTTCCTCTGGGCTCTCTCCCTCCCACGTGGTGAGGGCTCTGCCTGGATGATACAATCTGGCCCCTAGGCCCTGACAGTTCTGGAAGGCAGCTGGAAGCACTGTGCCCATGATCTGGAAGGGGACCAGGATCTCGGATGAAGCTAAGGCTCAGGGGCAGAAGGACAGCATCCAAGGCCTCGGGAACATGATGAAGGTGAACAACACTGGCTGGATGGTGACAGAGCGCAGGTCACCCTCTGCAATGATCGCCCCAATATGTGTGACAGGCCCAGCAGCTCCTGCCAAAGCTGGTGATGGAAGGAAGCAGTGTGTGTGTGTGGGGGGGGGGAGGGTTGGGGTGAGGTGGATGCTTAGATGAAGAGGCTGACCGAGGTTCAAAGCCACCCCCCTGCAGGCAGTGGGGGCCCCAGGAAACAGGCCAGAAAAATTGATAGAAATTTGTTGGCAATGATGAAGAGGATCGCTGTTCTACCCAGGGCCACTGGACACTCAGAGGTGTCACAAAATAAGGGGAGACCTTGTGGGAAAGAGAGGCGAGAGCCGGATCAGGAATGACCTTGAGGGCTATCAGAGGGCTATCCCAGGGCTATCGGGCCTGGGAGCTGGGGTCTGATACTCTAGGCACCAGAGGCCACTGATGGCTTCTGAGCGTGGCAGGAATATCTGCAATTGTATAATTTAGGGAGACATCTTTGGACAGGGGCTTCTCCAATGTCTCAGTGGGTAAAGAGTCTGTCTGCAAGGCAGGAGACACAAGAAATGTGAGTTCGATCCCTGGTTTGGGAAGATCCCTTGGGGAAGGAAATGGCACCCTACTCCAGTATTCTTACCTGAAAAATCCCATGCACAGAGGAGCCTGGCGGGCTACGATTCAAAGGGTCGCAAAAGTCGAACATGGCTGAGCAACTAAGCTTGCTTGCTTGCTCTAGATAGATTAGGAATTGGATTGCGACGTGGGGTGGGGGTACATATCAGGAAAGAAGAGGATGGGAGATCAGGGAACCTGGGCACTGCTGACTTGGTTCCTTTTCTTTTGAACTAACTGAGAATGACGCATAAGCGTTCAGTCAATATTTATTGAATGAACGAGTTATAGCCACCTTACACTGAGATATTTATCTTGCACACATTGTTTTGTTCATTCTCACTACAGCCCTGTGAAGTAACTCTTATTCTTCCTAGTTTACAAATGAAAAAAAGGGGGGGGGGGCAGAGAGGTTGAGAATCTTGCCCCAGTCTGCACATCACGACATGGTGGAACTGGATTCCAACTCAGCTGACCCACTGGCCATCTCAGACATGCCACACTGCACATCCCATGCCAGCCCACAGGGACACTCAGATATCAAGCCCCTGCCATGGCTCTGAGGAGCCCCTGGGTTGGTGGCCTCAGCTTTCCCAGCTGTAGACTGAGGGGCAGTGGAGGAAGGCCAAGGCCCCTCCAAATTCTCCCACCACCAGCCTCGAGGAAGCAGGAGCCAGATGGTCACCAGGGAGGGCAGGGAGGCTGCCCCAGGCCCAGGTCGGGGGAGGGAAGACTGAAATGGAGGAGGGGACGAGGGTTCCGAGAAGAGATCAGAGAACCGCGGGGTGTCCCTGCAGGAAAAGGAACCGAGACCAGGGCTGGGGGTGAGGAAGGAGAAGCAGATGTGGTGAGGGGCGGGAGCAGGTGCGCTCAGGGCCCAGGAGGAAATGAATCTGAGTCCCAGAGCCTGGCCTTTGGGTCCTGGGCTCACTCAGCCGGAAGCCGGGCCCCAGACAGAGCAGCGGCTGGGCTTTGGGGCTGCACCTGAGGCCCTCAGGTGGGACTCGGAAAAGACTGGCCTGCCCACATCTGTCCTCCTGCCTCCTCATCCGGCGCCCCACACGCACCTGCCTCAGGAAATCCTCTTGGGGGCTGCTGACTGAGCCATAGGAAAAGGGATACAGGCTGTCTGTGGGCGGTTTGTGCCTGCAAGAGGGAGGGAGAAGGGCTGGGCAGTGCAGGGAGAGGCCCTGAGGGGAATGGGATGGGTCTCTCAGGACAGAAAGTGGCAGAGGGTCATCACAGGTGGCTAAGAGTCCTGTTCTACCCCAGGGGTGGAGTCTCTGTTGAGTTGTTTCCCTCTGGGCCTCAGTTTCCCCATCTGTGAAATGGAGGCTCTTTTTCTCTGGAGAGACAGGAGGCTGGGCTAGCACTTAAGAGTGTGTCGGCCTCTGGACCAGCGGGGCTCAGTCCTGCCTCCGCAGCCACACCAAATAGACCCGAGGGTGAGAAGCTTTAATAACACAGACTCCGATGTGGTCTGCAGTGTGGAACATTCTGGCTCTGTCGTTCATTTGCTGTGTGGCTTGAACAAGATGCTCAACATCTCTGTGCTGTTTCCCACCTTCAAGAAGAGGGTTGTAAGAGGGTGGACCTCCTGGGGTGCTGAAGGACCGGAGAAGTAACACGCCTATGAAGACAGGATACAGTTGTAAGTGCCTAGAAACCACCCTAAGATGCTTTCTAAGTGGGGATCCCCAAGACAACTCCATTTCTGGCTCTGTGCCCAGCCTGGCCCTGAGGACAGAGGGCAATAGGCCGAGGGGAAACAGGGAGAGAAACTGGGAAACTGTCTGACCCAGAGGTCGGAACTGTTCCCTTCAGCCTCGGCCTCCTGGCCCTGATCATAGGCATCATGGGTGGGGTCGAGCCCAGGGGTCCTGCCCCACGGCCTCTCTCCCTGGACTGGGTGGGGGCTGAGTCCCTGGGAGGCACTGGGGCCTGGGAGGGGAGCGCACGGCCTAGGGTTCTCAGTGAGTCGCTGAAGGCCTCCATGTGCTCCTTGTAGAGAGAGCTGGAAGCGTGAGGATCAGGGCCTTCATCGATGTGGGCCGCTCACTCTGCAGCCAGGAGGTGCTCCCGGTGCTGTTCCTCTCCCTTGACTTCCAGCTCCACACCTCCCATCAGCTGCCCCCTCTCTACTGGTTCTTCCCCGCTCTGCCTCCCTCCCCTACAGCCCAGACACACCCTCAAGTGTCTGCCCTGAAAACAGACAAGCCCCTGGACCCCCAACTCCCACCTATGCCTCTCCCCTGTTCCTCTTGTCCACCTCTCCACCTTCACGGCCACTCTTTAGGCTGATACATCTCTCGTCAGCCTGCAGCATCTGCCACATGTCTCTCCTGCTTGGTTCCAAGGTGCCCCCCGGCCCAAGCCGTTCTCCTCTGACCCCTGGGCAGCTCCTCCTCTGTCTGGTTGGCCTCCCCTGATAGCCTGGACCCTCTGGCCTACTTCCTGTGCCTCCACGCCCACCCTCTTCTCTCCTCCCGGCCCTGGGCATTGCATCCACGCCTAATCCCTCCCTGGGGGAACCCACCTCCTGGCTGTGTAATCTTTAGCTACTTAGCTTCTCTGTGCCTCAGTCCTCATCTGTAAAATGGAGCTAATGGTGGTTCCTACACCATAGTGTGATGGAGAGATTAATGGAGCAACACAAGTAAAGTGCTCAGAATGTGCCTGCTTATAGCGAGACCCAGCCTCAGTGCTGGGTAGCTGTCCCACGACCAGGAAGTGTCAGAGTGGAGATTTGAACCCAGGGACCTGGATCCATGTCCCATCCTCTTCTGCTGTTCTGGTGACACACACATCATCCAAGGCACTCCTCCCTGGGCTTGGGGAGGAGCAGGGAGATTGCAGTGTAACGGAATCATCTCATTTCCAGTAGGTGGGATCTCAGGCACAGAAAAGCAGATGGGGCAGGACCCCATGAGGACCTGAGGTACACCAAGGCCGGCCTAGAGGAACCTCTTGTGTTGCTGCCGTGGGTCCTGCAGGTTCTGGCTCTGGCCTTCTTGGGCATCTATCCTATGAAGGAAGTCGAGGAACATGTGTTGGGTAGACAGACACCTGGGTGCCTGGCGCCACCTGGTGGTCAGAGCGCATCTTGCTATGTTCCCAGGCTTAAGAGGACACCTGACATCCTGTAAGCCTTCCTGGGCCTCTTCCCCTCCCCGCCCCCCGCCCCCCCTTTTTTTTAAATGATTGTGCCAGTCTTTTTTTTTTTTAAATTGTATTCATTTATTTGGCTGCATGGGGTCTTCGTTGCAGCACGCAGGATTTTCGATCTTCATTGAGGCCTCTGAGACTTTCTGTTATGGCGTGAGGATCTAGTTTCCTGACCAGGGATCAGACCAGGGCCCTCTGCACTGGGAGCACAGAGTCAGCCACAAGGTCACCAGGAAAGTCCCGAGGCTGATTCTTCAGCAGCCTTCCCGCCTCCTACTGCAAAGCCCCCATTTAGTGCCCTCTTCCCCTGGGTTTGTGGAAGGCCAGCCTCTCACTGAGCATGTATTTATTCACTCAACAAATGCAAAGCCCCTCTTATGAGCCTGTCCCTGGGCAGAGCACCAGGATGGTGAGCTGAATCAAACATGGTCCCTGTCCTCCAGGAGGAGCTCCCAGTCCAATGGAGGAGGCGCACACCGACGGGCAGCTGGGTCACAGCTGTCACGGAGCAAAGCCCAGGAGGTTTGGCTGGGGCGGGAAAGAGTAGCCCAGGAGGCTTCACGAAGGAGGAAATGTTTGAGATTCATTCTGAAGGATGGAAACAATAGTGACTGGCTTAGGCCCTTAGCAATCGGAGGAGGGACAAGGGGAAAAAGTTGCGAAGGGACTTTTGTATATATAGAAGCTCTGAGCTGAGAGCCGCTGAATGGTGATCCTGTGTGTTTTTCCAGCACCACCAAACAGTGAACAATTCCACCCTGAGACAGTGTCACATCCCACAGGTCAAGGGCTCAGTCGTCCCCACCCCATCCCCCACAAGGCCAGCCGTCCCCACCCCATCCCCCATTTCAGAAGCCAGTAGTAAGTCCAGGTTAAGTCGGAGATTCCCATAGTCCCTTATTTCTGGGTTGATGACGTTGCTAGAGCACTTCACAGAATTAAGGAAAACAGCTTACCCACTGGATAACCAGTTTATTATAAAAGCATACAGCTCAGGAACAGCTAGGTGGAAGAGATGCACAGGGCAAAGTATGGGCAAGAGGTGTGGAGCCTCCACGCTCTCTTTGGGTGCACTATTCAGCCAAGATCTCCAGGTATTCACCAATCCAGAGATCTCTGAACCCCATGCTTTTGGGGTTTTATGAAGGCTTCATTACATAGGCACGATTGGTTAAATTAGTGGCCGCTGGCTATTGATTCAACCTTCAGCTCTTCTTTCCTTGGAGCTGAAAGCTCCAACCCTCTAAGCCTCTGGTTAATTTCCTTGGCAACCAGTCCCTACCTTTAGTCACTTTCCGGAAGTCACCTTATGAACATAAACTCAGATGTGGTTGAAAGAAGTTTGTTATAAATATCAGGATACCTTTAAAATTGTATTCATTTATTTGGCTGCATGGGGTCTTCGTTGCAGCACGCAGGATTTTCGATCTTCATTGAGGCCTCTGAGACTTTCTGTTATGGCGTGAGGATCTAGTTTCCTGACCAGGGATCAGACCAGGGCCCTCTGCACTGGGAGCACAGAGTCAGCCACAAGGTCACCAGGAAAGTCCCGAGGCTGATTCTTCAGCAGCCTTCCCGCCTCCTACTGCAAAGCCCCCATTTAGTGCCCTCTTCCCCTGGGTTTGTGGAAGGCCAGCCTCTCACTGAGCATGTATTTATTCACTCAACAAATGCAAAGCCCCTCTTATGAGCCTGTCCCTGGGCAGAGCACCAGGATGGTGAGCTGAATCAAACATGGTCCCTGTCCTCCAGGAGGAGCTCCCAGTCCAATGGAGGAGGCGCACACCGACGGGCAGCTGGGTCACAGCTGTCACGGAGCAAAGCCCAGGAGGTTTGGCTGGGGCGGGAAAGAGTAGCCCAGGAGGCTTCACGAAGGAGGAAATGTTTGAGATTCATTCTGAAGGATGGAAACAATAGTGACTGGCTTAGGCCCTTAGCAATCGGAGGAGGGACAAGGGGAAAAAGTTGCGAAGGGACTTTTGTATATATAGAAGCTCTGAGCTGAGAGCCGCTGAATGGTGATCCTGTGTGTTTTTCCAGCACCACCAAACAGTGAACAATTCCACCCTGAGACAGTGTCACATCCCACAGGTCAAGGGCTCAGTCCCACAAGGCCAGCCGTCCCCACCCCATCCCCCATTTCAGAAGCCAGTAGTAAGTCCAGGTTAAGTCGGAGATTCCCATAGTCCCTTATTTCTGGGTTGATGACGTTGCTAGAGCACTTCACAGAATTAAGGAAAACAGCTTACCCACTGGATAACCAGTTTATTATAAAAGCATACAGCTCAGGAACAGCTAGGTGGAAGAGATGCACAGGGCAAAGTATGGGCAAGAGGTGTGGAGCCTCCACGCTCTCTTTGGGTGCACTATTCAGCCAAGATCTCCAGGTATTCACCAATCCAGAGATCTCTGAACCCCATGCTTTTGGGGTTTTATGAAGGCTTCATTACATAGGCACGATTGGTTAAATTAGTGGCCGCTGGCTATTGATTCAACCTTCAGCTCTTCTTTCCTTGGAGCTGAAAGCTCCAACCCTCTAAGCCTCTGGTTAATTTCCTTGGCAACCAGTCCCTACCTTTAGTCACTTTCCGGAAGTCACCTTATGAACATAAACTCAGATGTGGTTGAAAGAAGTTTGTTATAAATATCAGGATACCTTTATCACTTTTATCACTTAGGAAATTCCAAGAGTTTTAGGAGCTCTGTGTCAGAAATGGGGAAACCAAATTGATATTTCTTTTTAGAATCGTAATATCACAAGTGGTTAGTAGGGAAGGATATGGTCACTCTGGCTACAGTGCCAGATGAAAGAGATGTCAAGGGCTGAGGTGCGAGGTTCTGGAGGCTTGGTCTGAGGGTGGAGGTAGTGGTGGTGACCACAAGGGTCGGGAGAAAAGGATGGAATTGAGAGATGAGTCCGAAGTGAGTCAGAAGGAGAGTCTGCGACACCCCTCAGGGCCTGAGAGTATCTATTTTAATACTAAAAAATAAAAATATATTTAACTTTATTATTGATTTAGAAGTCAAATGTTAATTCACCCTGTTAATGAACAAGGAAAGCCATAGGCTATCCCAATAGATGTAGATAAAGGTATTTGACAACATTCAACACTCTTATAATAAAAACTCTCAGCAAACTGGGAATAGAAGAAAGCTCTCCTAATCTAATACAGGGTGTCTTCCAAAAAATCTGTAACTAATATCATAAAAACCTGAGTGCTTTCTCCCAAAGATCAGGAAAAATGCAAAGATGTCTGCCCTCTATGCTTCTAGTCAGCGCTGCATTGGATGTCTTAGCCAGTGCATCGAGGCAAGAAAAGGAAACCCATACAGACTGGGTGTGAAGGAAAGTTCTTTATTCACAGACAAGATTACCTACATAGAAAAATGGATGGGATTTACAAAACAAGCTAATAGAAATAATAAATGAGCTTAGCAACGTTGTATGAAACAGGTCAATACAAAATATCAAATTGAGTTGTATATACTGGTCATGAACAATTGGAAACTAAAATTTTAAAATACCACTTTACAACAGCATGAAACACTTAAGGATAGCTCTGACAAAGATATGTAGCAACCGCACCCTTGAAGCTACAGAACATTGCTGACCATTTTGACATTTTTGAAAAAAATGAAATGGAAACTAAATGTTCAGTGCTATTGAATGGAGAGTCATAACATTTTCATGGATTGGAAAAGTCAATAATAAGATGTCAGTCAGGGGCTTTCCTGGTGGCTCAGTGGTAAGGAATCTGCCTGCCCAGGCAGGGGACACGGGCTCGATCCCCGATCCAGGAAGATTCCACAGGCCGTGGAACAACCAAGCTTGTGCACCACAGCTACTGAGCCTGTGCTCCAGAGCCCGGGAGCTGCAGCTTCTGAGCCTGGGTGCCGCAGCTACCGAAACCCACTTGCCCTAAAGCCTGAGCTCTGCAACAAGAGAAGCTACCTCAAGGAGAAGCCCCCCAGCCACAAGGAGGTGTAGCCGGCACTCAGCGCACCCAGAGAGAGGCCCATGCAGCAACGAAGGCCAAGGACAGCCAAAAGTAAACCAATAAAACTACACAAACACGGATGTCAGTCACTCCAAACCAAACTGCAGATTCAAAATAGTCTTACAAACTGCAGACTCAAAATAGTCTCAACAAAACTTCTATCAGTCTTTTTTGGTAGAAATTTGACAAGTTGGATAACCATGTGGAAAAAAATGAGCCTGATCCACATGTCATATCACATACAAAAAGTAACTCATCATGAATCACATATCTAAAGGTAAAAGGTTTTGTTCTTTGAAAGACACCACCAAGAAAATGAAAAGACAAGCTTTCTGGGAGGAAATATTTGCAAAACATATATCTCATGAAGGACTTCGGATAGTAAAAGAATTCTTATAAATTGAAAATAAGACAGAGAAGCTGATTTGCAAAATGGGCAAAATATTTGAAGACACATTTTACCAAAGAGGATGTGAAAGAGAAAGTTGCTCAGTCGTGTCCAACTCTTTGCAAACCCATGGACTATATACAGGCCATGGAATTCTCCAGGCCAGAATACTGGAGTGGGTAGCCTTTCCCTTCTCCAGGGGATCTTCCTGGCCGAGGGATCAAAGCCAGGTCTTCCACAGTCCAGGCGGATTCTTTACCAGCTGAACCGCAAGGGAAGCCCTAGAATACTGGAGTGGGTAGCCTTTCCCTTCTTCCAGAGGTTCTTCCCAACCCAGGAATCGAACCAGAGTCTCCTGCATTATAGGAAGGTTCTTTACCAACTGAGCTATGCAAAGAAACATATGAAAAGATGCTCAATATCGTCATTAGAGAAATGCAAATTCTCTGTCAGTATACTTGCAATAAACAGCTAAAATGGGAAAGACTGATGATATCAAGTGTTGGCAAGGACATGGAGCAATGGACCTCTGAGTGTTGATGGGAATGTAAAACAGTCCAGCCATTGTAGAAAACAATTTGACAGGTTCTTAGAAAGTTGCTATTTACACTCCAGTGATTCCACTCCTAGGTTTCTACCCATGAGACATGAAAATTGCTTTCTAGGCTTGCTGCAACAGGTATTTTCCTGAAAGTTCTTTCCCCCAGTTGCTCACTCATGTCCCACTCTTCGACTCTATGGACTGCAGCATGCCAGGCTCCCTGTCCTTCACAATCTCCTGGAGCTCGCTCAAACTCATGTCCATGGAGTCGGTGATGCCATCCAACCATCTCGTCCTCTGTCGCCCCCTTCTCCTCCTGTTCTCAACCTTTCCCAGCATCAGGAGATTTTCCAAAGAGTTAGCTCTTCACATCAGGTGGCCAATGTATTGGAGCTTCAGCGCCAGTCCTTCCAATGAATATTCAGGGTTGATTTCCTTTAGGATTGACTGGCTGGATCTCTTTGCTGTCCAAGGAAGCTTTCCACTGGACTGACTCCTAGACAAATCTCTTTGCTTCATCTCCTACAGCTTCCTCTCATTATCCACCCTCTACAGAGACTGCAGCTACTCACCAAAGCCCACCAGCTCCTCTGCTTCCTTGGCACCTGGTGATGACCCACTTCCTTCCCCCTCCACGGGTCACATGCATAGTTAGTTCTTGCCGATGGAATGTGCTTGGGAGGCTTATTAGACTTCTGTGAAGATAATGTCTTATTTACTCTCTTCCCTTGTCATCTGGCTTGATGTCCCTGTGGAGAACACAGATGGGAGAAGTCTGGGTCCTAAATGAATATGTAGAGCAGACTCCCCCAGCCCCTCCCTGGCCTCAGTAACCATCACTGGCTCCAAGGTGGTCAAGAAATGAATCCTTGGTGTATTTAACTACTGGGACTCTGTGTGTGTGTGCGCACATATGTGTTGGTCTGATAGTTTGCCTTACTTACCCTGAATAACACCTTGCCATTCTTGATGAAGTAGATGCTCAAATAATTTCCTAATGACGGATGCTCAGGAATTAAAATTTTCAGAATTCTTGCATGTCTGAAAATTGTCTTATTTAGCCATCACAGTTGAGTTTGGCTAGTGAGGCTAACCTGTTAGTTCCCTACCTGGTATCCATTCCCCTTACTTTTTTCTTGCCCTTTTTTCTGTGTATGAGGCAGCAATGTAATTTGGCTGAATACCCGTTTTCTCAGAATCTCTGGCAACCGGGAGAAGCTCTGCAACATATTTCTGGCAACTGAACCATAAGCAGTTTCTCTGGGTAAGCTTTGTTTTCCTGCTAAAATCAGGACAAAAGGGAACATAGGCACATGGCACCACCCTCTACCCTCCTTCTTGAAAGGAACATGGGTGTGTTGTCTGGAGCTGAAGCCGTCATCTTATCACCAGATGGCAACAAATATAAGCTAAAGCCTGTGGAATCACAGAGATGCTGTCCCTGATGTCTCTGATCTATTGAACAAGCAGGCAATGCTTCCTCATCTAGTTAGATGAGAAGAGTAGCCTCTTATTTGTTTACAGCACTGTAAGTCATAATTTCTGTTGAATAGAACATTTTAAACTGGCCCAGAAGGCATATACTTTTAGATTCAAAGTAATTTTTGTTTAGAATTCAAAGACCTTTCTCTGCTGTCTTCTGGCCTGTTACCAGTAATCCAGACTGATTCATATTATTTTCTTTGCAACCTTTTTTAAACAGAAAGCTTTTAAATTAATGTTCTTTTTATCCTGATGTTCAGACATTTGTTAGTGTGTGTCTACCCTGCTCATAACTTGATAAATCCTTTCAACATGATGGCGCTGTCTCTACTCACTTCTGGGAAATTCTTTTCTACTCGGTCATTTCCTCCCCTTTGCTTTCCCTGCCTTTTCTTTCTGGAACTCCTGATACAGATGTCAGACCCCATAGATTCCTTTTAGCTTTTGTCTTTTCTCTCATATTCTCCTTTTTTTTTTTTTTTTGGTTCTATATTCTAGAATCCGCTAACTCCTCTGTTCATTTTTTAAATTTCAGCAATTTTTTATGTTCAAGAATTCTTTCTTATTTTCTGATTGCTACCTTCTCAAAGCAGCTTGTTTCTGCTTTTCACATGTGGGATCTCCTAAAATATCTCTGAAGAGGTTTCATTCCAAAGTTATCTTATACGCTGATTATTTTGAGTCGGTTTTTCTATTATTCTTTGTATTGCTCTTTCAGCCGCAATTTTTCCTCAACAATCTAGTACTTTTTAAGATAAAGACAAAAATCCTTAACACAGTCTAAAATGCCCTGTAGAATCTGGTCCCTAACTATAGTTTCAGAAAGATCTCTTTTAAATTTAATTTTTGGATTGTGACACATGATGCTTACAAGAGTGTATAAAACTTATGGACATTCAAAGAATAACAGTAAAGCTGATCAGAAAAGGGCACATCGCCAGGACCGTGTGTTCCCTTCCATCCACTTTCATATCTCTCCCCAAAAGAAACCACTATTCCACTCTCTGCAATCATAGTTTTCTTGTTCCATTAGTTTTTACCATCCATGCCTGCATCCCTATACAAAGTAGTACTTAGCTTTGCCTGGTTTTGAACTCTATGTAAGTGGCACCGTATGGTTTATATTCTTACTTCTTTTGTTTAACATTATTTTGAAAGACTCATTCACCCTGATGTGTATCACTGTATGTAGTTTACTCACTTTCAATGCTGGGTAATAATCCAGTGTGTGAATATTCCAGACTTGCCTAGCCTAGTGGATGTTGGGGCTGTTTTCAAGTTCAAGTTTTTGCAAATGTTCTTCCTGCGAACATTTTAAAATGAGTTTTCTGTTGCGCATGTGCCAAAATCGTCCTTACATGTGTCCCTGGGAGACAAACTGCTGGCTCCCAGGCAATGTGCACATTTCCATTTACTCAGTCGCACTAAACTGATTTCCAAAGTGGTTGAGTCCACTTTTATTCTCACCAGAAAGTATCTGAGAGTTCTTGTCGGGACTTGCCATTATCAGCCTTCACAATCCTTGCTTAGCAAGTCAGAGTGAAGCTGTATCTCACTGCGGCTTTGTATTTGCATCACTTGTGAGGGTGAACGCCTTTTCATTTGACTGATCACTGGTGTTTCCTCTTTACAAACGCCTGTTCCAGCTTTTGCCCACCTTCCCCGCTCCTGGATTTCCGTTCTAATTTGTTGTTATCCTCCTACAGGTCCACAGGAATTCCTTACATATTCTCCTTTGTCCATTTACAGTGTTTTAAATACTGACTCCTCTTTTCACTCTCTACATACAGTCTTTTGAAAAAGAAGGTGCATAATTTGAATGTAGCTGAAGTTATCAACTGTTTCCTATGTGACTTACACTCTTGTTTCTCGTGTAAGAAATTAGCCTCTACCTCACGTTAATAAGTATATTTTTAAAATATTATTTTCTAAAAATTTCAGAGTTTTGCCTTTCACATTGAGGCTTGGAGTTAATTTGAGGGAAGGAGGAGGTCTAATTTCACCCCACCCCAATATGGAGAACTGATAATCCCAGTTACCCTTTACTGAAAAGTTCATACCCACTGACCAGCAGTTTCAGCCGCTTGCTCCTTCTCTCTAGATAGATTGATCTGTCTGTGGTTATAGTCCTCTGGGCTTCCATTTTGGTTTCACTGTCCTATTTATCTGTTCTTGTGTCAACAGTTCACCGTCTTATTTGCTTTCGCTTTATGTCTTGGTATCTGCTAGGGGTGATCTCATCACCACCAGCCTCTCTCTCTTCAGCTCCTTCAAGGGCACCTTGACTTGTCCTAGCCCTTTGCACTTCCATACAAATTTTACATTCAGTTTATCCAGTTCCCCAAAAATTCCTCCAGTGAGTTTGATTAGGCTTGCCTTGACTCTTGACTTAGACCGATTTGGGAAGAATCGTCATGGTTCCAGGACTAGGTCTTTCAATCCATGAGCATGGTTTAACTCTCCATTTTTAGATAGTCTTTAATGTCTCACAATGAAGATTTACGATTTTATTCCATAAGGAACTAGATGTATAAATCAGTAAATTTATTTCTAGGTCCTTTACATATTTTTATTATACTAAAAGTGATATTTTCTAATTATTTACTGCTGCATAGAGGAATGCAAAACCCAACAGATTTTTGTGTACTGACTTTTTAAATCCAACAATTTTGCTAACATGTCTTTTCAATTCTAATAATATTTTGAAGAAATGTTAAATAGCCATGCTAAAAATGTTAAAAAGCAGGTGAAATGAATTTTTGTAAAATAGTTCATGTAGCCCAATGTATTAAAATATCAACATGTATTCAATATACAGTTATTAATGAGACCATTTTATGGTATGGTTTTTTTTTGGTACTATTTAAAATTCAACATGTTTAATTTTACTCTTACACATCAATTCACACTAGTCACATTTCAAGATCTCAGTAGTGATAGGGAGCTAGTGGCTACCATATTGGATAACACAGGTCTAGAATATATTCTGTGCCATGTTTAATGGAAATGGGGATTGCAATCATCCTTGCCTTTTTACTAATCTCAACATTTTACTATTAATTAGAATATTTGCTGTAGGATTTTCATAGATACTTTTACCAGGATAAAGGCATTCTCTTGTATTCCTAATTTGCTACAGGTTTTAAAACATAAACAGATCTTGAACGTTCCTTGTATCTTTTGCGATAACAATATGTCTTTCTTCCTTAACTAATGGTGAATTACGTTAACTGGTTTTTTTTCTTTTGCTTTGCAGTGTTTATTGCTAATGAATGGTAGCATTTTCCCCAGGATTTTCAAATTGAGGTATGCCTGTCTGCTGTTTAAGTTGTGTCCTACTCTTTGCGACGCTATGGACTGTAGCCCACCAGGCTCCTCTGTCCATGGGAAAATTCAATACAACTAGTGTTTTCATAGAAATAACTTTTGCTTTTGCTGATAACTTTGTGCCCTTAACTTTGCTGCTTTTGTGAATATCTCCTATGACTTGAAAGGAGAATATTCTGCACTTGTAGCTACACTGTTCTGTAAAAGTCCTCTAGTCAAGTTTCTTAATATTATCATTAAATGTATTTCTGCTTGTTCTGTTGATTACAGAAGGATGTGTTTTAAAATCTCCCATTATAATTGTGGGTTTGTCTATTTCTCTGTATAGTTCTTTTGTTGTTGTTGTTGTTGTTGTTGTTTAAGACTATGGTATTTACATACGAATTTGAAATTGTTCTTTCTGGTCAGTTGGACCATTTTCATTATGAAGTGACCTTTTTATCTCTAGTGATTTTTTTCTGACACTAAAATAACATAACTGCACCCGTCTTCTTTCCTTAGCCTTTGTATTATAAGAAGTTTTGTTTTAAACCATGCATTTCCTTTCACCCTTTCAGTGTTTTGTTTTGGAAATGTTTCTTGTGGATGTCTCTTGTAAATTACAGCTAGTTGGATTTTTATCCTGCCTGGTAATCTTCGTATTTTAACTACAACATTTAGTCCACTTGCATTGTTTTATAGTACATATGAATTTATAACTCTTATTTGTCCCACCTACCTTGTATTTTTCTCTCCATTCTTGCTTGTTTTAGGATTGATTGGATTGATTTTCTCATTCTGTTTTTCCCCTCTAATAATCTAGCTAAATACTATATACTGCATTTCCATTCTTTCTGTTTATCCTGTTAACGACAACTTACAGTCTTAACTCATCAGAGTTTAAGTATATTTGCTATCTATTTTCGTTTTCCTCTTGAGGAGTAGAAAAATAGAACACTTTAATCCATTCACCCAAGTTCTATGCCATTGTTGTGTATTTCAATTCTGTTTTTATCCAGAAGACATTGTTATTGTATTATCAATGTTCTTCATTGTTCTTTATTCTCTGTTGCATCAGACCTCTGTCTGTGATCATCTTCCTCCAGCCTGAAGTGCTTCCGTTGGAATTTCCTTTAGGGAGGGTCTGCTACTGGCAAAGTCAGTTTTTGTGTTTGTAAATGTTATTATTTCCCCTTGTTCTGGAAAGACATTTTCACTGGGTACATAAATCTTGAAATAAAATTTCACTCAGTTTCTAAGATGACGGTTATTTTCTTTTCAGTGCTTTGAAGGTATCATTCTACCGCCTTCGGGCTTCCGTTGCTCCTGAGAAAAAGTCCGTGCAAATCATTTCTTTTTCTTTTCTCTTTTTCTACCCCGGACGCCAAGGCAGAGGCGTCTGGACTTTATTCTGAGGGGCACAGGGAGCTATGGAAGGTTTCAAAGCACTAGGGTGATCCAGTCAGATCTGCATTTTAGAAAGCGCACTCGGGCACTGTGGACTCGGAGGGCATTGAGAAGTGAGAGGGCGGTTGTGCAGTCCAGAGAAAGGACAAGGGGTGTGGATGGGAGGAGGTCAGAGAGGCAGGACTTGGGGGGTCAGTGCAGGCAGGCGGTTGGGAGCCCAAGGGGCACGGATGACTCGGGTTCCTAGTGAGGATGGAAAGCTGGCGCCATAGGACAGACAGAACCGTGCTGGAGTGGATGGGGATAATGAATGGATTTGTGTGAGATCTCAAGATCCGTCCATTCCACAGCGTCGAGCACCTACTACGTGCAGAGTGTCAAGTGCGTGTGACTGGGGACTTGGGGTGCGTGGCGTCAAAATCCGTCCCGCTGCTCACCTTAGATTCGCCGCGGCCATACCTGCCGCCAAGTATTGCCTAGCAGGGCCTTGAGGCAGCGGCCGCCTGGGGACCGGGCGTCTCAGCACAACCGCCCGGACGGACAGACGGATGTTAAGGATGGACGCGGAGGCGCCTGTTCAGTACTGGCAAACCACACCGCTCCCGAGCCTGGATCCAAAGAGACCGTGGTACTGAGACGCCCTGACAGGTTGAGAAACCTTGGCCGTCCCCGCCCTCCTGACGCCTGAGGGTCCGCGCCGCGATCTCGTCTATTCTTTGTGAGAGGCGAGGCAAATGGCCTCCCCGCTCTCCCCCGGGCCCTCATATGCCCAGCCGGGGCCAGGCCGTTTCCAGACCCTCAGAGTCACCGGGAGGACTTTAGCAAACACTCCTGGGTGCTAATATCTCGTCCAAAACCGTCGCCTAGCGGAGCCCACGCCAAATAAGTCCCGCGGGCTGCCAGCTTTGGAAAGAGACACGCCGCGCGCGAGGACCGGGGGCGGACCTCCAGAGGGGCGGGCCCGAGCGGGGGGCGGAGCCACGGAGGGGCGTGGCCGGCTAGAGGAGAGCCGAGCCCCCGCTCCGCTCCGCCCCGCCCCGCCCTCGCCCCCGCCCGGCGCGCTCGCCCGCGGGCTCGCTCGCGCAGAGGAAAACGTTGCGCAGGTTCAAAAATGGAACGTCGGCGGCGTGAGGGAGCGCGAGGGGGTGTGGCGCGTGCGCGTGCGCGTGCGCGCCCGGGCGAGGGTGACGGGGACCCCGCTGGCCCGAGCATCGCGCGCCGCAGCCGCGGCCCCGCAGCTCCGCCCCCGGCCCGGCCCGGCCCCGGGCCCGCTCGCCCGCCGCCCCGCATGGAGCTGTCAGCCATCGGCGAGCAGGTGTTCGCCGTAGAGAGCATCCGGAAGAAGCGCGTGCGGAAGGTGAGGCTGCCCGGGGGGCGGCTCCAAGGACCCCTGTGGGGTCCTCTTCTGTCCCCAGTACTGTCCCCTCTACCTCGGAGGCGAGGGAGAAAGTGGGGGCGGGGGCACCCCGGCAGCCCCGCGCTGCCGGGCCCGTATCCCCAGCCCGTGCCTCAGTTTCCCCCGCCACCTTGTAGGGAGCGTAGAATTAAAAGTTGTCGCCCCAGGATGCTGGGGGCAGCTGAGCCAGCCAGAGCTGGAGATTAGGATCGGACTGGAGGGACCTCGAACGCTATCCGTTCTCACCCTTCTCTCATTAAATATGGGGAGACTGAGGCCCAAGTTGAAGAAACGGCTTGCCTCGTGTGTTCGCATCGGAGCTGGGTCTCGAACTCAGGACTCTGTACTCTTGGTGCCAAGTCCTTTGAAGTTGGAGGCGGAGCTTTGGAAAAGCCTCCTCCCGCCTCTTAAGTTTAACTGCTGGACTTCGACCTTTTCCGATCCCCTCCACACCCCCACCTCCGCGTCTCTCCCCTACTTCCAGTGCACACCCCCTCAGTCTTCCCCTCCCCAACTCCCAGCCCCGCCCGGCGGCTTGGTGAGGCCGCCTACGGCGCTTCGGCATCCTCAAAGCTCCACCCCCTTTGCCTTCGCCTCCCTAACGTACACCCGGCGATTTAAGGAGGCATCTGTTCTGCAGCGTTCGGTCCCGGTGCCTCAGGCCTGGACTTTGGCCATGCCCATTTCTGGTGCACAAGTTTGCAAAGTAGTCTGGCCCCAGGTTGGAAGTTGGGGCTGGAAGGCTTTGGGGAAATTCCTTGTCTAAACACTTAAAAAACCACTGTCCTTTTATCTCCTCCCTGCTGCCCCTTAGGAGGCTCTAGCGGCAGGGCTGGAGTTCACCTCCTCCCATTTGACGGAGGCACAAACTGAGGCCTGGGCGGGGGAAAGACCTGATCAAGGTCAAACAGTAAGTTAGAGATGAGTGCAGAGCGGGACCTCAAGTTGGCTCACTGCCAACTCATCTTTCAAGGGAGAAAACTCAGCCCTGGTATCTTGGGCTAAGGGTAACAGGGTCGAGGTAGGCCATGACCTTTTCTTTTCTTTCCCCAACTCCAATGGGGTTGTTTTGTCTTCGTGTCGGGGCTGCCCCTTCTCCTTCTCCCTTCCTTCAGGGTTTCCTTAATTTGAATTTGTTCCTCAAAACCCAGTGCTTTCCATGCAGTGTAGCCTAAGCACGTATATTAATTACCGCTTTCTACAGGAGGCCGTAGTGCCAGAGAGTGAGGAGCATTGTTCCTTTCACATTCATTCAAAATTTGAGGACCTCTTATATACCAGGCACCAGTCTAAGTGCCAGGGGAGGGAGCTCCAGGCTTTGTGGAGCTGGCATTCTGGTAGAGGAGACAGGCAGCAAAAGAGGAAGTAAACAGATGCTTTCCACTGGGGTTGTGTGCCACACAGAAAGAAAACTGTAAGGTGGGAGGGAAGGTGGCCAGGGCAGGCTTCTTTGAGGAGATGACATTATCCTGGTCTTAAAGTTCTAGTGTGGAGGGGTATCATCTATCAGATTGGGAAGGCTCCTGTCACCTGTGTGGAAGGGAGGAACCTGGCTCTTACTTTCTCACTCCTGGAGGGAGGGATGAGCACCCTTCTCACGGTGAGGACTGTCCGCCTTCTCTGGGGCCCTGCCAGGGTCTTTTGACTTGAGAGTAAGTTGAGAGTCTTGGAGTCACTAGCCTGTCCAATCTGGGCCAGAGGCACTGTCTCACAGGGATGGGGCTGATGGGGCTAAAGGCCTGGGGGACTCCCCAAAGAGGAGTTTTCTAGGACTTGGAGAGTCTGCTAATTTAAAAAAAGAGAATTATGGTCTTTGCACTGGCACACTGGATGCTGGATCTTTGGCCATGCACATTCCCCACATGTGACATGGGCTCCAAGCTTGCACCACAGGTACCCCTGAGGTGTGTAGGGAGGGCCCAGTGCACTCCTGTGCTCTAGCAGGGAGGATGGTGTGGGATGGACATGGAGCAGCCAAAGACTGAAGATCTCTGGTTGATGGGGATCTTGTGTATATGTGTTGGGGGACTTTGGTCTGCAGAGGGGATTGGGCCTTCAGCCCTGCAAGTGGTCCTCGGGGCATCTGTGTATCTCACTGTGTCTCCTTCTCTCTTTCTCCCCAGGGTAAAGTTGAATACTTGGTGAAGTGGAAAGGATGGCCCCCAAAGTAAGTCTCCTTTGTGTGTGTGTCTGTCTGCCTACCTGTACATCCTTCCATCTGCCTTTCCCTGCTCTCCTGCCTCACTTTTCACTCCAGCTGCTCTAGTAATTGGCCAGCTGACCTTGATTAAATCGTCCTCTTCTCTAGGCCTTAGTTGCCCCTCTGCCAGCTGAGGGATTTGGAGCATATGAGGGTCAAGGTGGGTGCCAGCTTCCCTTCAGAGTTGTGCTCCATCTTCTGGTTGGAGCCTCTGCTCCCCTGCTTCTGGCCTCTCCTGGCATTCAGCAGTGAAGACCCAGCATCTTGGCTTCAGAAATGGGCTCCTGCAAGGTGGAGGGGCCCTCAAGCTGCAGCATGTACCAGTGGCAGGAGGGAGTTTGTGGCATTGAGCAAGACAAGTTTAGCCAGTGGGGCTTGAGTCTTCAGTGCCATAGAGCTGGGAACAGAGCCACCTTGGATAGCACTCTCGAGTCTACAGAGCAGGTTCCCCTATAGACCATGAGACAGCTGTGGAAACAGGTTCAGAGAAGGTAAGCAGCTTGCCTTAGGTCACACAGCAAGAGGAGGCAGAGTTGGGGCTTGAAGTGAGCCCCTCTTCCTTGCCTCCTCCATCTCCCAGTTGAGAGGCTGGCCATCTTGGGTCTAGGACCTCTCCCAGTTGCCCTGCCTCTCCTGCTGAGGCCGAATCAGGAACCTTCTCACCAACCAATCACCTCCCAGCAGGAGTTGTTGCGGGGAGGGGCGGAGAGGGGAGGGAATGAGCAGGTCGTGGGGCCTCCCCATTGGCCTGTGGGCACCCCACCTCCCTTCCTGGCTTCCTAGATATGGACTCCTGGAGTTCCCCCTGGTTCCAGAGCCCCTGCTGTCTGTGCCAGAGGCTTTCTGCTGTGTTGCTGTTGGGGGTGACCTGATGTTTGGGCCTTGGGAGTGTCGTGGACACACAGTGGTGAGAGACACAGCGGAGGGCAAAACAGCCATGCTGCCTCAGCTTCCCTCTCTGCAAAATAGAGTCAGTAGTCCAGGCCCAGCTCTCCTCTCACAGGCTTCTTCAGTTTGTGGGGTGAAAGATCTGGGGTGTGTCCCAGATGGCCTGCAGGCATCCTGTTGATTAGGGCTGGTGGCTGGCCGACCAGGTAATAATACACTCATCCTTTCCTGCTGCCCTTTCCCAAACACCCTGAGACTGAAGGATAATCCCCTCCTCCACTAGGCAGAGGAGAGGTGGGCTTCCAGTCTGGGTGAAGGGGCAGTAAGAGGAGGTGGAAAACTAGAAAAGAAAGGTGCTCAGAGTGGGCATACTCCCTGGGAGGTCACTCCCCTCTTAGCTTCTGCACCAGAAGACACTGCATGGGACTGTGGACACTAGCCTGCTGGCCTTCAAGGCACTGTTGGCTATTCTTCCTGCTGTGTAGATTCCCTTCTCTAAACAGATGTATTTGTCTATTTCACGTTCCTTCCGCCACTTTTATTTCCTGATGAGTATGTCTGCCCATGAGAGCTTCAGTCACGTGAAGGACCTGGCATTCCAAGAGCGGTCCCTGTATAGTTCTGTTGGCCTATGTCCATGCCCCCGGGTGTGTGTCCACTTGTTCCCTAACATGCTGAGACCACCAGATGGGCCCTCATGACTACCTTTTGTGACCCCTCCCCCCCACAGGAGTTCAGGGAGTCCTGTGTGGCCAGAAGACTTAAGGCATCTCCGACTTCCTCACACTTTGGTCCTTGTTCACAGCTAAACTGCTGGGATCCCTTGGACAGGTCCCCAGCAGAGCAGAATCTTTGTTTCCTCATCTCCAAATTGGAATGAATCCTCCACCACAGCAGTGATGCGAGGATTAGGTGACAGATACAGAGTACCTAGTGCATGCTTAACCCAGACAAGGCACTTAGTAAATGTTTGCTATTAGTAGTAAGTTACACAGCTGGGCTCCTAGGTCTCTCACCAGCTGGAGAGGGGTCTGGGGGAATTCTACTGCCATCTAAAGTAGCTTTAGCCCTCATTTGGATAAGTCCTCTCAAGTTTCAAATGAGGAAACCGGGGCCCAGAGAGGAGAGGTCACTACAGTAATATAAATGCCAACACAGTGCAGCATGGTACCCACTTTATGCCAACCACTGCCACCCCACTTCACTGCGGGACAACAGATTCAGTCACAGAAAGAAGGAGGAGAACCAGGAGGAGACTATCACCCACTTTAGTCTGCCCTCCCAGGGTGCCTTGCTTGAAGAAGAGGCTGAGAAAGAGGGCGGGGCGTGGACCAGCCGGGCTAGCTGCTCCTGCAGGCCTGGGAGCCTTGGCTAGCGCAGTGCCACCCTGGGTGGGAGGGCGAGTCAGACTCTCCTGCTCCCAGCACCCTCCCCATCCTGGGCAGGGAGCCTTCAATTAATATAGAAACCACAATGTAAACCAGCACTCACTCTGCCAGGCCCCTGTTGAGCTTTTGGGTGCTTTGCCTGTTTTCTCAATGCAACAGGAGAGGAATAACTGCCCTTCCTCCCCAGCAGATGGGGTAGAGGAGCTATCCTGCTTGTTCTAGAAAGAACAGCAAATGGCACAGGGAGGGGCTGGGGGCACAGGGGGGAGGAGCTTAATAATCAGCTACATGCTCTCAGCCCCACAGAGGCCCTCATCTCAGCCTGCCGGGGACCCTGCTGCCCCTCGTTGGGAACACTTTCTTTCCCTCTGTTCTTACCCACTTGTGAATGCTACCCCGTTTGTGGGGAGGACGGCCTCCATGGAGCTTTAGGAATGATAGTATCAGTTTGTCAGGATACAGCAATAACCAGGCTGATATCAGTAAGCCCCTATTAAAATCAGGCATTGGCCCACTTAACTAATTTGCTTAATGTCATCCCAGTGGACAGAAGAGACAGAAACCCTCAGCAGAGGAGGCCTTCCTCCACATCATAAAGGTGGCACGATTTGAACTATGGGCACCTCCCTTTCCTCAGCTGTAAAATGGGGCTCTAGCCTCACGGAGCCTCATGGAATGCAGCCTGACACAAGGAAGGGTTCATAGCAGTGCCAGACAGAGGAGGCGCTTCTTTCTTCTCCAAGACCCTGCTGAGTAGCGGCAGCAGAGTCCTGAGTTTGGTCTTGGCAAGTGTGTGTTTATGCTCTGGAGGCTTTTGATATTGACTTAATTACTGCTTGTTTGCTTTTATTATGTACCACATTTTATTATGTACCACAAGTGCTGTATGTGGCTTAACACATCTGATTGTCACATCCCCCCTAAAAGACATGGACTATTGGTAGCTCTGCTTCACAGATGAAGAACTGGAGGCCCCAGCAAGTGAGTCACCTGCTCATCGCCGCCCCCGCCAGTCTCTCTGGGAGCCCGGCGCACTGCTTCTCATTTGGGTGGCCCTAAATCGGAGTGGTGGGGGGGGGTTGCTGGGTGGCCTGGCTCTATGGGGCGCCCAGCCCCGGCCCTGCGGGAGCCTGCGCTGCAGGGCCCGGCGGGGCGGCCGCGAGCCTGTTTACCTCGGCTCGGGGGCGGGGTGGCGGTCACGTGGCCGTGTTTACCTCGGAGCCGGCGCGCGCAGTCCCCGCCCCCGCCCTGCCCCTCATTGGTCAGCCTGGTAATCTGGCGCGCGCGCCCCCGCGTGCGTGCGTGTGCCTGCGCGGCTGCCCGGCTGCTGGGGGCGGGGCCCACGGCGCGGCGGATTGGAGCCCCCTGTTGGCCTCCTTGCGTTCCGGCCCAACCGGCGGCTTGGAGACCGAGTCTCAACGCTCGCGCACTCCTGTCTTGTTTGAAGCCGGGCGGTTCACAAAGCGTGACCTATGCTCGCCACGGCCTCTGGCTCCCCCCACTGCAGAGGGCTGCTGATGACCACCTCTTTCAGAGGGGCGAGGGGTATCCGAGAGGGTGAGGCGCCCGTCCAGCGACCCCCTCCCGCCTTTCCTCAGCAGGGCCAGGCGTCTCACCCGGTCAGACACTGAAGACGTGGTCAATCAGACCGTGCCCCTCCCAAACACGTCACAGCTCAGTGGGTAGCCAGATAGGTCGCCGTGTGAGGACCCAAAGGGAGAGGGTGGCCAAGATTCAGCTGAGTTCCAACCACAGACTGGCTACTTGTGGCACAGTGACCTTCGCAAGAAGCTTCACCTCTCTTCCCCAGTTTCCTCTGTAGCGTCTGTAACCTGCCTCATAAAAGTGTTGCAAGGGATGGATGAATCCCTGCGGTTGCCTGCTCTGGCACCTAACCGTTACGGTGGAGGTGGTGGTGATGGTGATTCTTAAGATGAGGAAATTGAAGTACAGAGAAGGTTAGGGACTTGCCAGAAACCACACAGCAGCTACAGCACCAAAAAATGGGCAGGGCAATGGGGAAATGGGCAGGGCAGAGGAGACTAGAGCACTGAAGAGACTTCCACAGCTAGAGGATATGGAGGGTGGAGGACAGGCGGAGGACACAGAGGAACACAAAATCCCCCCTCTTTTCTTACTAGGTACAATTGAGGAAATTCAGCCTTTGTGAGAGGAGGGGTTGACAATGATTCTTAAGATGAGGAAATTGAAGTACAGAGAAGGTTAGGGACTTGCCAGAAACCACACAGCAGCTACAGCACCAAAAAATGGGCAGGGCAATGGGGAAATGGGCAGGGCAGAGGAGACTAGAGCACTGAAGAGACTTCCACAGCTAGAGGATATGGAGGGTGGAGGACAGGCGGAGGACACAGAGGAACACAAAATCCCCCCTCTTTTCTTACTAGGTACAATTGAGGAAATTCAGCCTTTGTGGAGAGGAGGGGTTGACATCTCTGCTTTCAGTTTGGGCTTTACCAAACTATATAAAAAATAATGTTTCACTTTTGCAGTTCTTCAGAATGAGCAGAACTCTGCAGTGACTTCAGCCATTCCCAGAACACATGGGGGCTGGGGCCGGGCTGGGCAAGCTGGGGAGAGGTCACAACCTGCCAGCCAGGACACCAGCTTGATTCATCAATATGTATGACAGATGCCAAGGGCAGCAATAAGGCTGTGGAGAGCAGCTGAGGGGAGGGTTCATTGTGCTTGGAGAGGATGTCAGGGGAAACTGCAGGACCCGGACTCTTAAAGGATGAGGTCCCTGGAGGAAGAGGCCCCCCAGGAGTAGAGCACAGCAAGTGAAAAGGACAGGAGCTGGGACGGTGCTGGGCATGTCACACTCAGGGTGCAGACCTTCACAGCTGAGTTCACAGGGCCTTACACAGAGTAAGTGTGCAGAAGTGTCAGTGAAAGAAAGGAGGAAAGGGCTGTTGTTGGGCAGCTTGTCATTCAGATATAGGCGGGACGACAATTAGGTTTCACAGTAAGACAGTTGAGGATGAAGGTTTTAGCTTGGCTGGTTAGAAGATGGCAGGGGCAGGGCCTGGCCTCTCTCTGCCTTCTAATATCTCCCTAATACCTACTCACCTCCCTTCTTGTCCAGCAGTCCTGGGGGCAGCCTTTGCTAGAATCACAGCCTGTTGCTTTGGGTTTCGGTTTTTTTTTTTTTTAACATGCCCATACACATCTGTATGCATATCTGTATACATGCATAAATGTTTTCAAGTTATATTTTTTATGTACTAGCATCTATTTTGGAGAAAGCAGTGGCACCCCACTCCAGTACTCTTGCCTGGAAAATCCCATGGATGGAGGAGCCTGGTAGGCTGCAGTCTATAGGGTTGCAGAGTCGAACACAACTGAGCGACTTCACTTTGACCTTTCACTTTCATGCATTGGAGAAGGAAATGGCAACCCACTCCAGTATTCTTGCCTAGAGAATCCCAGGGATAGGGGAGCTTGGTGGGCTGCTGTCTATGGGGTCGCACAGAGTCGGACACGACTGAAGTGACTTAGCAGCAGCGTCACGTCTATTTATGATGAATCATCCTCCCCCACAACTTTTGGAAGTTATTTAAAGTTTGCTTTTAAAATTAGTCAAATAAAATAGCAAGCTAAGTTAAAGGCAGATACTAGGTAAATAATCATGCAGCTGGAAGAAGGATGGCTGAGCTCTGCAATTACTCAGGTCTGTCCTGGCTGTCTAGAATGCTGCTGTCTGGCCTGGGAGTGGTGGAAGGTCCCTTGTGGAAAGACCTAGGGGTCTGCTGTAGGAGCACTGCACCAGACAGTCTCTGAGCATTTACCAGGCTTCCTGCTATGTGACAAGGGACCTTAAGAGCTGGCCTTGATGATGCAGGTGTATGCTGAGGAGAGAGGGAGCAGCTGGGCCAGGCAGAGCCCACACGGGCTGGGGTGTCAGGGAGGCTAGGGACAGCAACAGTAACAACCACAGAGCACTTCCTGTGCACCGGCTGCCTTAAACAAGTGAACACATTTAGTCAGCGCGAGAGACCTTTCAGTTCAGCTCAGTCGCTCATTCATGTCTGACTCTTTGTGACCCCATGGACTGCAGCATGCCAGACCTCCCTGTCCATTACCAACTCCCAGAGTTTACTCAAACTCATGTCCATGGAGTCAGTGATACCATCCAGCCATCTCATCCTCTGTCGTCTCCTTCTCCTCCTGCCTTCAATCTTTCCCAGTATCAGGGTCTTTTCTGATGAGTCAGTTCATCGCATCAGGTGGCCAAAGTATTGGAGTTTCAGCATCAGTCCTTGCAACGAATATTTGGGACCAGTTTCCCTGGTGGCTCAGAGGTTAAAGCGTCTGCCTCCAATGCAGGAGATCCCTGGGTCGGGAAGATCCCCTGGAGAAGGAAATGGCAATCCACTCCAGTATTCTTGCCTAGAGAATCCCATGGACGTAGAAGCCTAGTAGGTTACAGTCCATGGGGTCGCAAAGAGTCGGACGTGACTGAGTGACTTCACCTTCACCTTCCTTTAGGATGGACTGGTTGGATCTCCTTGCAGTCCAAGGGACTCTCAAGAGTCTTCTCCAGCACCACCTATGGATGGGGAAATCAGCACAGAGATATTGAGCCACTTGTTCACAGTTGTGCCGCCAGCCAGGGCAGAGCCGGGGTTTGAACGCAGGCAGTCTGGCCCCGGAGCCCCTGTTCTCCACCACATGCTCTTGCCTCTAATGGGAAGGGAATCCAGGGATGTATGGGGCCTGCCCTCTTTCAGTTCAGTCGCTCAGTCGTGTACGACTCTTTGTGACCCTGAGGTGAACATGGGGATCTAGTTGGGAGCTAGACAAAGTCATTTTTAGGGTGATGTGATCAAGATGAGGGGAGTTCTGGTGTTGAAGCCCCCAGAAGGCCCCCAACCTAGTCTGGTGGTCTAGGGACAGTGTCTCCTATGGGATTAGGAGACGATTACAGGCTGGATCAGGAAGGAGCACGTCCTGCCCACAGCAGCTGTGGCCTTTGAATGCAAGGCAGGGTTTGAGGCGGGGCAGCTCTGACCACTTGTTTGTCTCCCCAGGTACAGCACATGGGAGCCGGAGGAACACATCCTGGACCCCCGCCTGGTCATGGCCTACGAGGAGAAGTAAGGGGCTCAGCTGGCCCCGGGGCTGGGGCGGGGACGGCAGGCTCTGAGGTTCCATGGGGTTGTTGCCGGCTTGACCCTGAGCAAGGGTCATGGGCCCGGGGGAACAGGGTTCTGGCAGGGACAGCTGCAGCCGGGGAAAGGTACCGGGTACCAGGTCCCAGGGCAGCCGAGGGTCCTGTCCATTTCCTGCTGCTGGGTGATGTCAGCCACTCTGCTAACCACCCCAAACCTCAGTCTCTTGGCCATTGTTGGTCACCCCTAACTACACCTGCCCCAATTTCCCCAGAAGGTAGGGGTTTCAGTTGCCATGAAAAAGTGAAAATGGGCATAGAGACGCCTTGCATGTGAGGGGTGGCAGTGTCAGTATCGCTCTGTCAGCCCAGAGATGGACCAGAGAGAGCTTCCCTCTAGAGACCCTCTCACTGAGTCTTTTGAAGCTCAAGAAAGGTCTGGGTGGGGGGAGTGTGACTTGACAGCTAGGACAGCTGGGTTGCAGCCCCTCCTGCTTGGCCCCCTCCTAGCTGGGTGGCCATGGACAAAGCTGCCCCCAAGTCTCAGTCTCCTGTGTCTGTCAGTGATCTGCTGCAGTTCTGAGGGTGGGTTAGTGATTGGCAGCTCCTCTGATGGGCCATGAGGGCACACCTTTAATGGAGAGCTTTTGCCAAAACTGTTTCTCCTGGGTGGAGGGCTTTTTGAGCATGATCTAGCCATTCCCTTCTGATGAGCCTTGGTGTTACCAGCCTCCCTGCCAGCAGACTGCCCAATCTTTCTACCTGTCCCCGACCCATCGCCCCTGTAGAGTGCAGGACCATTTTATAAAGTCATTTTTGTTTGGTTCCTTTTAGTAACCTCTTGAGACAGGGATGAGGGTCTCGTTTGACAGATGAGGAGACCGAGGCTCTGAAGAGCTAAGGGACGTGTCCAGGAGCCTCACGGCTGGGAGACAGTCCAACTAGGGCTTATCGGGTGGGCCTCCTGACTCCCAGTGATGCTGTTCCTCTGCCCTCCCCAGCCCCTTCTGATCACTTCTCCCCCAGGAGGCCTCCTGCTGCTGGTTCAAAGGAAATGTTCCCACTGGTCTTTCCTTTAAAAATCACAGTGTTCCTGTCCCACAGCTTCTTTCTGTTTCCCGAGTGCTGGTGGGACCTTGATCCAAAAGGGTTGTGACACTGGGAGAACCCTGTGGAATGTCCTGGATTGTGGTAAGACCATTGGGCAGGCATCAAGGGCCTGGATCAGCATCCTGGCTCAGCTACTCCCCAGCCGTGAGGTGCTGGGCAGGGCCTTTTTCCTCTCTGAGCCTCAGCTTCCCTGTCTGTGAAATGGGGAGAATAGTGCTGACCTCGTGGGCTCTCGTGGGGAGCAAAGGTGTGTGAAAGCACGTCACAAGCCATGAAGTTGGACACTTGGCGCGCGAATGTTTTCCTCGTGGTAACTGGGGGTCACCTAGCTCGCACTGTCATTTGTCCAGCCAGTCTTCGTTGAGATCGTCCTGGGTGCTGGGCACTGTTCCAGGGACTGGGGCACAGCAAGGCACAAAACCAACGAGTGTCCCTGCCCTCGTGGGGCTCGCAGTCCAGTGTGAGGTCCGCAGTGACAAGTAGGCCAGTGATCGTCTAGATGCAGGCGTGTGGCTGCTGTTTGGATGAGCGGGATGGAGCGGGGGACCAGACCCGAGCTAAGTGAGGGAGGGAAGGAGCCCAGTAGGCATGTTACAGAAGACCATCCAGGGAGAGAGCACACTGATGCAGAGACCCTGGGCTGAGGAGCGGCATGGAGGCGAGTGGGGCTCTGAGCGTGGCTGGCTGGGCTGGTGTGAGCTGGGCAGGGGTGGGCCATTGTGGAGTGGGCATGGGCAGCTGAAGGGGTAGGGTGCAGCTCAGACTCTGTGAGTCCTGGTAGAGAGGGTTTGGATTTTCCTTTGAGTCAGAAAAGTCAGTAGTTAAGGGCAAATGAGACCCACTATCCGAGACCTGCAGACCCTCTGTGTGGTTTGCCTTCCTCCTCTTCTCTGGGTCTTGGTGAGAAGGAACTGGAAGAGGGGTGATGAGCATGCTAACACCTGCTTTGCAGTGTTTTTAAGGGACTCAGAAGGAGTCTGGTCAGGGAGTACCTGTGTCCTGGGAGGGGCTGAGGGGACATTGAGGCCTGGCTGGGGCCATGATCCCCACAGCCCTGGACACTGAAGGGCCAAGGGCTCCAGGGTTGACAGAAACTGGTCCCTGGGTAGGTCAGGACTGACAGAGTGGAAGCCCCCACCTCGCCCTCCTGCTCCCCCCACACCCACAGTTACAGGGCGGAAACTTGGGGCCTGCAGGTGGGAAGACAGGTCACGTGGCCTAGGCTGCGGGCCTGCCCCCCTGGCCCTGATTGGGCTCCCAGGCTTGACCCGCCAGGCCTGGTGCCCAGAGCCCAGCATCTTCAGCAGGAGCGAAAGTTGTCGGAATCGTGCATCGGTTAAGTGACTTAATCTCTCTGTGCCTCAGCTATAAGATGAGGATAGAAACTGTGCCTCCTTCATAGGGTGAGGCCCATAGCATTAAGAACAGTGCCTTGTACAGAATGCCCAGAACACAGTAATAAATAAACAACACTTACACAAATATAATAGACATCATCTTCTGTTCTCTCAAGGCCCTTTCCTCCCCCCCAACCACATTTCCTTCTCTTTCTCTTTTTTCTTCCCTCTCTCTTCCTATGATCTTAGTCTTTCTACCTCTGCCCCTCCAGCCCTGCTTTGAGAAATGTCAGGGACCTCTCGCTCCCCGCAGGAGCCCCAGGGCCCAGCTGAGAGGGGAAGCTCGTGCTCCAGACCAGGAAACTGAGGCCCAGAGAGGGAGGGTGGCCAGCTAGGGTGTCCCCTGGGTCAGGTAGGGGTGACCTGGGCTCCCAGCACTGGGCTCTGAGATTAGATTCTCACTCTCCAGTATCGGAGAGGCCTGATAGGTCTGGGTATCGCATGCCCTTGGTGCTTCTCTCAAACACTGGTTCTGGGACCCCAGGGCAGACCTGATGAAGCCAGCTCCACAGGGTGGGAGGGACAGCCCCGCCCCGCCCCGCCCCGCCCCCAGCACTCCTGGAGTCTGGTGCCTGGAAGCGGGCAGCAGCCACTCCCTCGAGGAGGGAGACAGGAGCTATGGGCCCACTGGCTTAACGGGGCTCAGACTGGGAGACTGGCCTAAGGCCCCAGAAAGTGTGAGTGGAATGAAGTGGAGCTCAATGACTGCATCATCCCTCCACTTCCAGCACATAGTTGGGGGGTCTGGCGTGTTGCACTGCGTGTGTCTGTATGCGTCCTCAGGTTGTGCCTTGCATGTGTGTGAAGTGAGGAGGGCATCCGGCAGAGAGGCTGGTATCTGCTGGGGACTGAATGCAAGCTAGTTTTCTCCCCTTCCCCAGCCAGATGATACAGGCAACAGGAGCCTGTCTTTCCTACCAAGTTCGTGCAGATGCCAAATTGGCGGGGAGTTCTGGGCAGAGCCTCACGTGCAGAAGGACTTGTCTGCCATTCTCCTCAGCTCCCTTGGGCCCATTCAAGGGAAATTTGATTGAGAAGTTTCTATACAAATCTCCAAAGAGTGGAAACTGGAAATTGTTCTGGGGGTTGTTCCCCGTGCATGGAGAGCAGAGGTCTGGCCTGACCTTGGGGCCATGAAGACCCACATGTTTTTGGGATGCCCCCTGAGTCCCACCTCAGCAGATGGGACCAGTGGCTGTGCCCTCGCCGTTAGTCAGTTGAGAAGAGGGAGCCCTGGGTGTTGAACACTCCACCCCACTGTCATGGCCTAAAGAGAGCAACGGGAGGAGCCCGACCCCAGGATGGGTGGTAGCCTGTGGTGGGTGCCCCCTCCCCCGTAGACAGCAGAGGGCCAGGTGGAGCCGACACCTTACTTACCCTTAAATGTCACCAGTGTTTCCTTTTCTTCTGCCGTCTGCTTTGCATCCCAGGGAGGAGAGAGACCGAGCGTCGGGGTATAGGAAGAGAGGTCCGAAACCCAAGCGGCTTCTGCTGCAGGTAACCCCGCCAGCTCTGGTGCCATCCCTTGGGGCCTCTTGCTCCCACCCTCCCCACCCCCAGCCCTACCATCTGTGCCTTTGTACCGGCTAGTTCTGCTGAACCACTAACCCTCTTCTGGCTCCATCCAGGGCACTGTGGAGGGAGGGGTGGGTGGGGCACTTAGTGGGTAAGTTTCAATGAGAGCAGTTGGGAAAAGTCAGAATTCGGGCTGGTACCCAGGGGAAGACAGCATGGGTGGGAGATCCGGTGGAGGGAGGGAGGGTGGATGTATGGCTCATGGGATCCTAGAATTTTGAAAGCTTAGAGTCTTGTAAATAAACTGATGCTCAGAGTCCCCAAAAGACAAAGTTGTAGTATTTGAGAACCTTAGGAGCATAATCTTGAGAGCGAGGAAACAAGGGGATTCTGGAATGTTAGAATCTAAGGAGATTCATAGAATTTTGGAATCATAGCCTTGGAATGTCCTAGAAACGTGTCATTTTGAGTGAGAAGAAACCCTCTGTTTGAGGTCTTGAGGGCACTCTGCTACCCTTCGCTGGTTTGCACTGAAAAGAGGATGTAGGCTAGAGTGATGTAGTTCCGTGATTCAAGGCACGTCTTTAGGCTCGAGTTTTCTCTTCTACAAAATGTGGATGATAACAATACCTGCTGTCCTTAATTTAATAAGGCCCACCTGGGACTTTAAAGCCAAAACATAAGGCTTCTTGGTCCATGTGCAGTGTGAGCCATGTCCAACCTCCTGTTGACTCTAAATTGTAGATCACATGAGGCTTTTGCCAGATTAGATGGGCCTCCCTTCCTGCAGTGGGTGTGATCCCTGGGGTTTGGTGTTGATTGGGTCCTGAGAAAGAGATAGCATGTCAAACATCTCCATGCTGAGCTCTGCACTCCGTGCTCTTCACAAATGAACAGTTTATCTGCACACCAAACCCACAGGGAGGGTGCATCAGTCATCTATTGCTGTGTAACAAATTAACCCTTAACTGAGCAACTTAAGGCAGTAAACACTTAACACCACACCGTTGCAGTGAGTCAGGAATCAGGGAGTGCCTTAGCTGGTTCCTTAGTGATTCTGGCTCAGATCATAGTCATGATGTCAGCTGGAAACCCACTCATCTGAAGGCTTGCTTGGTGCTGGAGGATCTGCTCCTAACGTGGCTCCCCACATGCCTGGTGCGTCAGTGCTGGATGTTGATAGAAGGCCTGGTTCCTTAGTGCCGGGACTCTCCATACGGCTGCTGGCTGGCCTCCTGGTAGGGCCACTAGCCTCCCCCAGGGTGGGTGAGCAGAGAGAGCAAGGACAAAGCATCGTGTCCTTAGTGACTTAGCCTCGGAAGTCCCACACTGCAGTATTCAGTATAGAGGGGACTCCACACAGGTGTGAATTCCCAGAGGCAGATATTTGGGACCATCTTGGAGGCTGGCTGCTATAATTTCTTCATTTCATTGATGGAAGAAACTGAGGCTCAGGGAGGCCATTACCAAGTCACACAGCTGGACTAAAACCCAGATCTGACTCCTGATGCTCCCAGACCCATTAGTAACTGTAATTCTCTCACGGTGAGGTAGAGAAGAACAGAACTGCACGAGAGTTTCCCCGGCCTGCGAGCCAGGTTGAAGGAGTGGCCTCTGATAAAGCTGCGCATGGGGCAAGCCCTGCAGGGCTGAGGCAGTGCCGTAGCTTCACGGTCTCCTCCCAGTTCAGCCCTCTTCCCATCGTCATGACAAGCCACGCCCATGCCAAGTGATGGGGATTAGCAGGTGGGACTGGAGCATGGAGCTTGCACCTGTAATGACCTCTGTCCCCAGCTTGAGATGTTTGACATGCAGGTCCCATCTGTGGGCCTCACTCTCTTCTGGGAACTCTTGGCCTCTGGTGACAGCAGAGGAGCTCCTGTCCCAAAATGGCCCAGGCCCTCAACATCTTAGCACCAAGGATCTTTCTTGGATTTGTATAAATTTCTCCTAGGAGTCAGTAAGACAAGTGCACAGATTTTTAAACTTCAGCCTTTGAATGATGGAAGCACGTGCCCTCCAGCCCCTTTTAACATGAATGAGGCAGGACGTCGAAAGGGGTCTGGACCCCCACCCCCACCGCTGTGGCTCAGAGCTGAGGAGGGCCCTGGGGGAACCAAGGGGCGTCTGCGGCCTGCCGGCAGTGCACCGTCCCTGTGGCTGGGTGACACGGTGCACCCCGGTGCTGTGTGAACTTCCTCCAAGAAACTTCAGAGCCCTGTGCCTCCCACCATCTCCCTGGCAGCTGACCGGTTCAGCTTTGGGGGCCTGTTAGAAGCAAAGATTCCTTTCCTGTGATCAATAGCTCCTTATCGGCCGCAGAAATCCTAGTGTTTTTGCTGCGGTCAGTTTTCCATCTGTACCTCTTGTTTGCTCCTCTGCTGTAGACCGAAGGAAAGCGCCCTGCAGCCCTGGCCCCTGAGATGTGGCTGCGCCTCCGGGGCCAAGATGAAGGCCGAGCTGGGCCTGGCCCTGGGGGCTGGGGTGCCAGGTGGTGTGCGGGCTGGTACTGAGCCCTGAAACTTGGGGAAGGGACCCCGGGCAGGAGGGAGGTGTGAGCCAAGGCGCGGCAGCAGGCGGGAGGGCGGGGCTGACCCGCCGTGCCCTGGCTTGCCCCCGCAGCGGCTGTACAGCATGGACCTGCGGAGCTCCCACAAGGCCAAGGGCAAGGAGAAGCTCTGCTTCTCCCTGACGCGCCCACTCGGCAGCGGGAGCCCCGAGGGGGTGGTCAAGGCGGGGGCGCCCGAGCTGGCGGACAAGGGCCCCTTGGTGCCCACCCTGCCCTTCCCGCTCCGCAAGCCCCGCAAGGCCCACAAGTACCTGCGGCTCTCACGCAAGAAGTTCCCGCCCCGCGGGCCCAACCTGGAGAGTCACAGCCATCGACGGGAGCTCTTCCTGCAGGAGTCACCGGCCCAGGACGTCCTGCAGGCGGCCAGCGAATGGGAGCCTGCCGAGCAGCCCCCCGAAGAGGAGGGTAAGGCAGCCCGGCCCCCGGCGCAGACCCAGGGGCCCTCAGAGCTGGCAAGGCCCCTCGAGTTGTCAGGGTCCAGAGAGGGTCTCCTCAGCGTGCGGGGGACCCTGGCACCTAGCCCAGAGCTCTTTCCGTGGTCCCACTTGGAAGGAGCGCGTGGCCAGCCTCAAACCTAGGCTCTGACCTGGCTGGAGACTCAGAGGAATTCTGGTGTTGGGGGTGAGGGGGCTGGAAGAGGGTTCACTTGGCCCCCCATGCCCACCTTCAGCTTGGATGGACAGATGGACATTTACAGAGCTGGGGCGGGGCGGGGCCTGGGGAGGCCTGGCACTGCTGTCACTTGGGGCCCGTCTCCAGGGCAGGACGGGGACAGGGCCAGCCTCCCCCAGACCCCTCTGGCCCCCTTCTTCAGAGAGAGAACAACTGGTCCCCGGACTAACGGAGGACGGGCGACCTGAACCCTCCCCCGAGCATCCTGCCCCTCCTTTCTGATTGGTCACCCCTTTTCCCTTCTGTGTGTGTGTTTAGGGAGGGGTCTTTTAACTTTGCACTCCAGCTCTTTTGGGGGGAGATGGAGACTGGCTTTGAGCAAAAGCGACGGTGTCTGAGAGCTTAGGGGCCGCCGGGAAGGGCTTGGAGATGGCTGGGCACAGCCCAGAAAGGTCTCTCCCTTCCCCGGGTCAGGTGGTTGCCAGCTAATAAGCCCCTTCCGCTGAGAGCTATTCCCCAGCCCAGCCCACCCCACCTGGCCTGTGAAAACCGGTCACATGCACACCTGGCCTCACAGGTGTGTGCACTGTCCCTCATGCCCTCGTGACTGCAGGCACATGTCCGTGGCCGTGTGCGGCGGGTCTTGCAAACTTCCTATAGAGAAATCCTGACCAGGTGAATGGGAGGTGAGGGGTGAATGACAGCACAAAAGAGCTTGCCATAGGCAACCCCCACTCGGCCCACTCTCCCAGCGCTTCACCTGACAGGGTCTGAGTGTGCTGGCGCCCTCAGTGGAGGGCGGAGGTCCGGCTGGGGCCGGGTGGCCAGATGGTCTCCAGTGCTCCAGGGGTGGGATGCCCTCTTGTGGTTTCACCTGGCCAGTCACGGGTGTGCAGGTGTGTGCGTGTGTGCCCTGACCAGTGCAGTCACAGGCGTGCAAGTGTGTGTGTGTGTGTGTGCCTTGACCAGTGCAGTCACAGGCATGCAAGTGTGTGTGTGTGCCTTGACTAGCGCAGTCACAGGTGTGCAAGTGTGTGTGTGTGTGTGCCCTGACCAGCACAGTCACAGGCGTGCAAGTGTGTGTGTGTGTCTGTGTGTGCCCTGACCAGCACAGTTATAGGCGTGCAAGTGTGTGTGTGTGTGTGCCCTGACCAGCGCAGTCACAGGCATGCAAGTGTGTGTGTGTGTGTGCCCTGACCAGTGCAGTCACAGGTGTGCAAGTGTGTGTGTGTGCGCCCTGACCAGCGCAGTCACAGGTGTGCAAGTGTGTGTGTGTGCCTTGACCAGCACAGTCACAGGTGTGTGTGTGTGTGTGTGCCCTGACCAGCGCAGTCACAGGTGTGCAGGTGTGCATATGTGCCCTGCATCAAGCTCGGAGGCACTTGGGTTCCACTCCTCTCCTGTGCGCCCCCTTCCCCCGGGGCCCCTGTTCATCTGGAGGCCTGGCACTGCTGTCACTTGGGGCCCGTCTCCAGGGCAGGACGGGGACAGGGCCAGCCTCCCCCAGACCCCTCTGGCCCCCTTCTTCAGAGAGAGAACAACTGGTCCCCGGACTAACGGAGGACGGGCGACCTGAACCCTCCCCCGAGCATCCTGCCCCTCCTTTCTGATTGGTCACCCCTTTTCCCTTCTGTGTGTGTGTTTAGGGAGGGGTCTTTTAACTTTGCACTCCAGCTCTTTTGGGGGGAGATGGAGACTGGCTTTGAGCAAAAGCGACGGTGTCTGAGAGCTTAGGGGCCGCCGGGAAGGGCTTGGAGATGGCTGGGCACAGCCCAGAAAGGTCTCTCCCTTCCCCGGGTCAGGTGGTTGCCAGCTAATAAGCCCCTTCCGCTGAGAGCTATTCCCCAGCCCAGCCCACCCCACCTGGCCTGTGAAAACCGGTCACATGCACACCTGGCCTCACAGGTGTGTGCACTGTCCCTCATGCCCTCGTGACTGCAGGCACATGTCCGTGGCCGTGTGCGGCGGGTCTTGCAAACTTCCTATAGAGAAATCCTGACCAGGTGAATGGGAGGTGAGGGGTGAATGACAGCACAAAAGAGCTTGCCATAGGCAACCCCCACTCGGCCCACTCTCCCAGCGCTTCACCTGACAGGGTCTGAGTGTGCTGGCGCCCTCAGTGGAGGGCGGAGGTCCGGCTGGGGCCGGGTGGCCAGATGGTCTCCAGTGCTCCAGGGGTGGGATGCCCTCTTGTGGTTTCACCTGGCCAGTCACGGGTGTGCAGGTGTGTGCGTGTGTGCCCTGACCAGTGCAGTCACAGGCGTGCAAGTGTGTGTGTATGTGTGTGCCTTGACCAGTGCAGTCACAGGCATGCAAGTGTGTGTGTGTGCCTTGACTAGCGCAGTCACAGGTGTGCAAGTGTGTGTGTGTGCGCCCTGACCAGCGCAGTCACAGGTGTGCAAGTGTGTGTGTGTGCCTTGACCAGCACAGTCACAGGTGTGTGTGTGTGTGTGTGCCCTGACCAGCGCAGTCACAGGTGTGCAGGTGTGCATATGTGCCCTGCATCAAGCTCGGAGGCACTTGGGTTCCACTCCTCTCCTGTGCGCCCCCTTCCCCCGGGGCCCCTGTTCTCTCTGACTCAGGTGACTTTCCAGCCCTTCCCCTCCCCTCTTTTTTCTGTGGCGCCCCCCCAACTCAGCCAACCAGACGTGGGTGTGGGTGGTCAGGGAGGGAGAGAGCGTCCCACCACCTTCTCAGGGCAGCCCTTGACTCCTGACCCCCTTCCCCCTCCTGCTCTGGGTCTCCTCCACATCCACCCTCAATGCTGCAGCTGGGACTAACCTTGTCATGTCTTCCTGTGATCGGGCTGTGGCGGAGGGTGGGTCAGCCTGTGTCTAAGCCTCGCCCCCTGCTCCCACCCTGGCAGGGCCTGTGTCTGCCAGAAGAGGGGGCGCTCTGTTTCTAGTTTGCACAGACGCGTCCTGTGGACTAGTGGCTTCTCCCTGTAGTGAGGAGTGACCTCTTCCTACCCTGGCCCTGTATGGGAGAAGCCAGGCTGGGAGTGAGCACCAGGGGAGCAAGCGCAAGACTGGCTCCCTCCCCTGTCCCCATCTCAGGCCAGGCACTGGGTCCCGACCCCACCCCCTCCCCACCCCAGGGCCAGCTCCATGCTCTGCTTTGTCCTCAGGAAGTAGGCAGAATCCTGCTGAGGCTCCTCCAGTAGGGCAGTTCTTCCCCAGACCCCTTCTTTCCAAGTTCCCAAACCAAAGACACCCTGCAACCCCATTTTTCTTTGGGGTGCCTTGCTGGCCAGATCCCTGTCTGTGGGTCCCCTCTTCCTCCTCAGTCCTTTGTTGTCCAGGGTCAATTCAGTGCTTCCATTGGGGGATGGCACCACCCCCCACCCCATGACTTGATTCACCCCCAGCCTAGGGGTTTGTGTCTAGAGGAGTATGTGGGTGTGGACCGGGGAACCAAGGGACTGTGGAGAACCCTCCTACCCGGAGCCCTGGGGAGGGGATGGGCAGCCAGGTCAGGGGCTCCTGGCAGAGGGGAGGGTGGTGGCAGGGGCCTCACTGTGACAGAAAGATGCTGGCCCTGGCTTTGGTCTTGGCTGACAGCTTCCAATGGAAGTCACGCCCACGCCATCCCTGGGGACGGGTGGCCTCCTCTGGCCTCACTTTGACGAGCTGTTTGTATCGCGTGCGGTTCAGGGTGGGAGGCTCTTCTGTGGGACGGGGTGGCTGCTGCTGTGGAACACTGCTTCACTCTCAACCCTTCACGGCCCGCAGGGTGCCCTGCTGTCTGGAGGGCTGAACCCTGGGAGCCAAAGCTCTTAGGACCTACCCACCCAGGACACAGGACAGAGACCTTTGCGAGGGGTTGGAAATGGCCTTCAGGCCTCCTCCATCCCTGAGCATCCCAGTGGGGCTTGGGGTGAGGGGACAAACTGGGCACGACCTCCCTCCCCATCCCATAGCCACCCCAGAAGGCCAGTACTCACTTGGGGAGGGGGCATTGAAAAAGTTGGACCACCTGCCTTTCCTTCTCCCAGGCCCACCTGTTTTGAATGTAGAGACTGGTTGGTACTTTTGTTTTGCTGTGGGGTGGGGCAAAGGGCATGTTCTCTGCCCCTGACACAGCTAACCCCCTGCTGATGCCACAGGCCACTCAAGGACCACCTCTGCTCTCAGGATGGTGGTCCTGTTGCCAGCTTCCTCCTTGGCTCCTGCCCCAGGAGAGGGCGCTTCGCTGGTCTGGTGGTTTTTGCCTTTGCTTTATAACTGGCCCGCCAGGCCTCCAGGGCTCAGCACAAGAACGCTTCCTTTGCACAGAATGAGCGTTGAGCTTTGTTCAGACTAAATGAATGTATTTGGGAGGGGTTGGGGGGCATGAGTCGATGCCAAGCACATGCCTTTTCTGAGTGAGCGTGTGCTGGGAGAGCTGGAGCAGATGCAGAGCGTGGTTTTATTTTTCTACTGATGTTGGTAAGAGACTGTATAGCATCTATTTATTTAGATGATTTATCTGGTAAATGAGGCAAAAAAAATTAAAACATTAAAGATGATTTTAGAAAAAAAGCTGTTGGATACCTGATCATTGCTTGCGATGGCGTCACAGCCATGCCGAGGAAAGAGCTGCAGCCCTGGGTTGAGCCCTCCAGACCTCAGACCCATCCCCGCCCCAGATCCATCTTGGCAGTACACCGGGCTGGCACCAGGCGTCCGCTCAGCTTGTTAATCTCGAGATCTGGAGGTGCTCTCGTATCTGTACATTCTCCCTGTCTGGTTAATTTTCCCCTCTAAGTCCCAGAGCCTCCCATGCAGCTCCACCCGTAGTCTCGGCTCTCCTGCCCTTGTGTGTCAGTGAGCCTTGCAGTTCTTCAGGAGGGTAAGGCATTTCCTCCTGGGAAGGAGTGAGCTGTCTCTGGTCAATGCTGGGATGAGGAGGGGAGCTGAAGGTGAATTGAGAAGGAAAAGAGTGACCTTGATTGGTATCTGCCTCAGATGTGGCCCTCACATGGGCACCAGGTGGTCCATAGGCTAACAGTGCCAGCCAGAGGGGTCAGGGGATTCTGGTGGACAAGGTTTCTAGATCCTTTATCCCTAATGTTTTCATCCCAGGGCTTCAGGTTCTGATTCCTTCCTCCTGGCCCTCAGCCTAAGAGGCCCGTGAGGCTGTTTGTTGTCTCCTTTGCAGCTCTGCCTCTCTTACGACTAAACATTGGGCCCCACGGCCCGCAGGATATGTCCCATGGCTGCTGGATGTCAGGGGCCTTTTAAACACTGTAATAAATGCAAAGAATATGACCATTTACATACACGAGCAGCTTCCCAGGTGGTGCTAGGAGTAAATGCATGAGACATAAGAGATGTGGGTTCAGTCCCTAGATTGGGAAGATCCCCTGCAGAAAGATGGCATTTCACTCCAGTATTCTTGCCTGGAGAATCCCATGGACAGAGGAGCCTGGTGGGCTACAGTTCATGGGTTGCAAAGTCAGACACTACTGAATGGACTTGGCACACACACCATGCACATCTATGAAAAATAACTATACTTTCCAAAACAACATCTAGAAGAGGGACTTCCCTGGCAGTCTAGTGGTTAAGAATCTACCTTCCAGTGCTGGGGACGAGAGTTCAACACCTGATCTTGGAACTAAGAATCCCATATGCTGCGGAGCAACTACTGAGCCCGAGAACCACAGTTAGAGAAGTCCAGGTTCCGCAACAAAGCCCATGGGCTGCAACTAAGGCCTGATGCAGCCAAATAAATAAAATATTTAAAATAGAAGAAACCTACAAGGCCCAAGTTGAGAGTGGGCTGACCTGGGTCTGCCAATTCTTTGTTCGCGCTTTCACACTGAGCCAAGTCCACATTCAGGGCCACCGTCTGGTATCCAGTGCTTCATCTCTTCCTCCTGCCCCAGCGCACAGCACAGTCAGGGATTATCACAGAGGTCTGACTGCGGGGGCCCGTTTCCACGTCCCACCCTAGGGATCTGCTTCTGAGACCCATGTCCACGACTCTGTCTTAGCTTCAGTTTTTGTTACGGGTGGAATTGTGTTTCCAGAACCAGCCCCACCCCCCTCACCTCCCTGAATCCACAGGTTGAAGTCTCAACCTCCAGGGCTTCAGAGTATGACTTTATTTGGAGATTGAGTCTTTACAGAGATAATCAAATGTAAACGATATCATTACCCCGGACCCTGATCCAATTTGACTGGTGGGAAATTTGGGCCCGAGACAGAGAGGGGAGGTGATAAGAACAGACAAAGGGAGAAGGTAGCCATCTGCCAACCGAAGAGAGAGGCCTGGAACACGTCCTTCGCCCAGCCTCAGAAGGAACCAGCCCTGGCAACACCTTGATCTCAGACTTCCAGCCTCCAAACTGCGACAGAATAAATTCCTGTTATTTAAGCCATCCAGTCTTACTTCCTTAGAGCAGCTAGCTCCTGAAAACTGCTACTGTATCTATGAGAACAGAGCTGAGACTAGGCTTGGATATAGGTCTGAGACTTTATTTTGGAGGTAGTCTCTGGGAGCAGGGTAAGGACTAGGGAGAGAGGGACAGGGAAGGAGGAAAAGCATGTCACTGAGGTTGATGCCATGGGCAAGAGGGGTTGATTCCACCTGGACTTTGTGAGAAGCATGTTGGTGCCCCGCTCCAAACGGTCCCCCACCCCCCGGAGGACTGGAGATGGGAATGTTTATCTGAAGCCTCCTGTCTGTCATTGGCAAGGGTGCCGGGGTGCTGACTCCCTTGTACCTAGAGGCCAAGGGTATCAGGAGAGTCCATGGGGCAGGAAGTGAAGATGGCCCATCCATCCTCCCATGGCTAAAATCATCGATAAGGACGAGAGGACAGGAGGCAAGCTGCCAGAAAGAAGACGATCCAGCCAACTTTGCCTTCTGAGCTTCAGCTGGCCGTGGGCACATAAGTGGTAGATGTTGAGGCCCTGCCCCCAGGCCGCCTGTGTGAGGCCTTGCACCAAGGCCACAGAAGCAGGGCCCAGAACCAAGGACACCTCTGAAGCTGACTGAGCCCCTTTGTAACTGTTGCCCCCAACCCCCCATCATCACCAACAAGCTTCCTGACTCCCAGTTAGGCAAAGATGCCTAACCCAGTGCATACCCTATAGCGCACCAGCTGTTCATCTAACGCCAGCCTTCCAGCGGGAATTTTCTTTGTCTTGAGGCTATAAAAATTGGCTACTGACCAACGAACAGGGTCAACTCTCCCTGGCCTGTCAGGAGTTGTTGGTCTCGCACGCTCGCAGTGCCCACTTTATCTCTGCTCTTTGTTCTTAATAAACTTACTCTTTTCTGCTGTACTCTGTGTCTGGAAATTCTTCCCCAACCTACGCTCAGATTGCCTCAACAGTAGATAAAGCCACAGGGGTGACGGAGATGGGGCCAAGGTCAAGGTTGGTTTGGAGGAGGCGAGAAGGCAGCATGTGGGTGACTTGCAGCTGCTTCTTAGTTCCTGACCCGGGGGAGTCTGGCCTCTCCCTGGCAGCTCCTTGAAAACTCCAGTTAGAACACAGGGGAGTCAGCAGGCTCTGCCCTCAGCTCCGAGCCTTGACTCTAAAAGTCGCATAGGACTCTGATGTGAATTCGCAGCCTGACACTCAGGTGTGTTACCTGAATACACCTGCTGCGGTGGCCTCATTACTGTCCTCGTTTTCATGGGTGGGACAAACAGAGGGTGTGGTTACTATTCAGGTGCACCTAGCCAGGCCGTAGAGAGCTGTGTCTCACTACCAGTGGGCTTCCCAGGTGGCGCTAGTGGTTCAGAACCCACCTGCCAATGCAGGAGATAGATGCTGGTTCTATACCTGGGTCGGGAAGACCCCCTAGAGGAGAGCATGGAAACCCAGTCCAGTATTCTTGCCTGGAGAATGCCATGGATGGAGGAGCCTGGTGGACTACTGTCCATGGGGTCACAAAGAGTCAGACATGAGTGAGTGACTTAGCACACTGCAGGGGGCATGGGTTAAATCCCTGGTTGGGGAAGTAGGATCCTGTATGCCTCAGCCAAAAAGGAAAAAGAACAAGTTAGAAAGGAAAAGCGGAAGAACAAGAAAGAAAGCAAGTCAAGAAGGAAGACAAAACATGGACAAAAGAGGAAGGGTTTAAAGCAAGTGGGAGGAAAGGCGAGGATCCGATGGAGCCCAGCAACAGGAGGGGAGAAGACAGTGGAGGAAAGGAGGCCACTGACCTTGAGAGGCCTCGTGGAGACCCACAAGGCCAGCTACCACAAGAAGGAGAGAAGAGGACCCACAGAAGGTGAGGAGGGAGAGGGCCTTGGCCTGGGAACAGGCAACCAGCAGCCTTCCTGACTTTCTGAAGCTGTCCTTGAAAGAGGAAGAAACATCAGCTCCCAGCATTAGGGGATTCAGTGTAGTCATGTACGGACGTGAGAGGTGGACCATAAAGAAGGCTGCTGGATGAAGAATCGCATCCATGCTTGGAACTGTGGTGCTGGAGAAGACTCTTGAGAGTCCCTTGGACAGCAGGGAGATCAAACCAGTCCATCCTAAAGGAAATCAAGCATGAATATTCATTGGAAGAACTGATACTGAAGCTGAAGCGCCAGTCTTATTCCCTCTCCAATACTTTGGCCACTTAAGGCAAAGAGCCGACTCATTGGAAAAGACCCTGATGCTGAGAAAGATTGAAGGCAGAAGGAGCAGAGGGTGACACAAGAAGAGATGGTTGGGTGGCATCACAGATTCAATGGACATGAACTTGGGCAAACTCTGGGAGATAGTGAGGGACAGGGAGGCCTGGCATGCTGCAGTCTATGGGGCTGAAAAGACTGAACACCAACGACCTTAAAGCGTTCCCCCTGCTCCAACATTCTGGAGCTTCTACCCACTTCTTTTTTTTTAAGTTAATTAGTGGATTCATTTATCAGCTGTGCTGGGTCCTATGTTGCTGTGCAGGCTTCAGTCTAGTTTCAGTGCCTGAGTTTCTCACGGTGGTGGCTTCTCTTGCTGAGGAGGGGGGCGGGGGCTGTATCCAGGGTGCAAGGCCTTCAGTAGTTGACGTTCCCCGGCTCCACAGCACAGATATGGGGCTGAAAAGACTGAACACCAACGACCTTAAAGCGTTCCCCCTGCTCCAACATTCTGGAGCTTCTACCCACTTCTTTTTTTTTAAGTTAATTAGTGGATTCATTTATCAGCTGTGCTGGGTCCTATGTTGCTGTGCAGGCTTCAGTCTAGTTTCAGTGCCTGAGTTTCTCACGGTGGTGGCTTCTCTTGCTGAGGAGGGGGGCGGGGGCTGTATCCAGGGTGCAAGGCCTTCAGTAGTTGACGTTCCCCGGCTCCACAGCACAGGCTCAAGAGCTGTGGCCCACGGGTTTAGTTACTCTTTGATACGTGGGATCTTCCTGAACCAAGGCTCAAACCTGTGTCTCCTGCATTGGCAGGCAGATTCTTTACCACTGAGCCACCAGGGAAGGCCTGTACCCACTTCTTGCTGAAGACAGGCCTGGCTGGGCTGAGTCTCTCAAGACCCTGCCCTCCACAGCCTCGCACCACACTGAAGCTGACACTCCTAGTCTCTGTATCAGTGTCCCAAGGCCACCAGAACAAAGGACCACAGGCGGGGGTGAGGTAGGGCTGAAGAGCAGGAACTCATGTCCTCACGCTTCTAGAGGCTAGGAGCTTGAGGTCTCGGAGTTGGAAGAGCTGTTTCTCCTGAGGCTTCTTATCCCTGTGTTTTCATGCGGCCTTCCTTCTGTGTGGGTCTGTCCCCTCTAAAAAGGACTCATACTGAAGTAGGGTTTACCCCTATGATGTCATTTAACTTAATCCCACCTTTAAAGGTTCTTACTCCAAATGCAGTCACATTCTGAGATCCTGGGGGTTAGATCGCCAACATGATTTTTTTAATTTGTATTTTATTATTTTTTTAAAAATACTGTTTATTTTGTATTGGAGCATAGCTGATTGACAGTTGTGATAATTTCAGGTGAACAACGAAGGGACTCACCCATTCATATCAGTTCAGTTCAGGCACTCAGTCGTGCCGACTCTGCGACCCCATGGACTGCAGCACACCAGACTTCCCTGTCCATCACCAACTCTTGAAATTCACTCAAACTCACATTCAGCAAGTTGATGATGCTATCCAACTGTCTCATCCTCTGTTGTCCCCTTCTCCTCCTGCCTTCAATCTTTCCCAGCATCAGGGTCTTTTCCAATGAGTCAGTTCTTTGCATCAGGTGGCCAAAGTACTGGAGTTTCAGCTTCAGCATCAGTCCTTCCAATGAATATTCAGGACTGATTTCCTTTAGAATGACTGGTTGGATCTCCTTACAGTCCAAGGGACTCTCAACAGTCTTCTCCAACACCACAGTTCAAAAGTATCAATTCTTCGGCACTCAGCTTTCTTTATAGTCGCTCACACCCGTATGTGACTACTGAAAAAACCATAGCTTTGACTAGACGGACCTTTGTTGACAAAGTAATGTCTCTGCTTTTTAATATGCTATCTAGGTTGGTCATAGCTTTTCTTCCAAGGAGCAAGCGTCTTTTAATTTCATGGCTGCAGTCACCATCTGCAGTGATTTTGGAGACCAAGAAAATAAAGTCTCTCACTGTTTCCAGTTTGCCCATCTATTTGCCATGAAGTGATGGGACCAGATGCCATGAGCTTAATTTTCTGAATGTTGACTTTTAAGCCAACTTTTTCACTCTCCTCTTTCTCTTTCATCAAGAGGCTCTTTAGTTCTTCACTTTCTGCCATAAGAGTGGGGTCATCTGCATATCTGAGGCTGATATTTCTCCCGGCAATCTTGATTCCAGCTTGTGCTTCATCCAGCCCAGCATTTCACATGATGTACTCTGCATATAAGTTAAATAAGCAAAGTGACAGTGTACAACCTGGACATACACTCCTTTCCCGATTTGGAACCAGTCTGTTGTTTCATGTTCAGTTCTAACTGTTGCTTCCTGGCCTGCATACAGATTTCTCAGGAGGCAGGTCAGATGGTCTACTATTTCCATCTCTTTAAGAATTTCCCACAGTTTGTTGTGATGCACACAGTCAAAGGCTTTGGCATAGTCAATAAAGCAGAAGTAGATGTTTTTCTGGAACTCTCTTGCTTTTTCGATGATTCAGCGGATGTTGGCAATTTGATCTCTGATCCACACATATGCAAGTATTCATTTTCTCCCAAACTCCCCTCCCATCCAGACTGCCACATAACACTGAGCAGAGTTCCACGTGGTATACAGCAGGTCCTTGTTGGTTATCCATTTTAAATATAGCAGTTCCAATGTGAATATTAAGGAGGGGACATAAATCAGTTCACAACAGTTCCCTATGGACACCCAATTCATCTTCCTGCTAGTAGAACCTTCATCATTTTGGATGAGAGGAAATGGCAGTTATCCAACAAAAGGTTCATTTCCTCAGTTCCCCTCCCCAGCTGCCCACAGCAGGAGGTGCTGTATGACCTATGACAGGTAAGTGAGCACTCTGAAGTGTCTCCCGAATTTGGGCTCCTCTGATATTTCTTTGGGGCTTCCCTGGTGACTCATCTGGTAAAGAATCCGCCTGCAATGTGAGAGACCTGGATTCAATCCCTGGGTTGGGAAGATCTCTTGGAGAAGGAAAAGGCTATCCACTCCAGTATTCTGGCCTGGAGAATCCCATGGACTATATAATTCATGGGGTTGCAAAGAGTCAGACACGACTGAGCTACTTTCACACATGTCCACAAAAAATCAGTTAACCCTCAAGATAAGAAGAAAAGGAGGGAATTTTAATTGAGCCAAACTGAGGATTTTAACCTGGGGAAGAGAGTCTCAGAAAGCTCTTAGAATTGTTCTGCCGGTTAATTAGAAGTCAAGGGCAGAACTGTTTACATTTTTAAGACAAAGGATCCTACGTCAAAGTGACACTGCTTTTTCGCATAAAGTTCACCAAGATACACAGTCCAGTAAGCCTGGACAAAGTGAGCAGTGGGTCTCCATGACTCCCTGCAGAGCCGGGGAAGAGTGCACTCTTTAAGAAGTTACGTTGCCAGCATCTGAAGAAAGGGAAAAAGTTGATCTTTATGGTTGAGCAGGCACTCCTTTCTTTGAGAAACTCTAGTTAATGTGTAGCGTAGATGCATATTGCAAGTTAGGGAGGGAAGGCAGAGGCCCAAACAAACACACACACACACAGAAAATTTGATGTTTAATTTTTCTTGTCCCACCCTATTATATACATTTTATTTCATCACTTGTGATTAGGTTCAGGTCTTGCATCTCCAGCAGGAACATCACAAAAGTGACCTGTGTTGTCATGGTACCCCATCCGAGTGCCATTGCTCCTGTTGTCCAGTTTATTTCATTAAGACGGCGCCTGCCAGGCTTATCCACCGTGAAGTTTCTTCTTTTGCTTTGAAATTGATAACCATTTCTGGAAAAGGTTCACGCATGCCTTGGAGATATTACAGATTTGGTTTCAGACTACCACAATAGAATGAATACTGAAATAAAGCAAGTCCCAAGAATATTTTGGTTTCCCAGCCCATGTAAGGGTTTTGTTGACATTATCCTGTAGGCTACTAAGTGTGCGATAACATTACATTTTTTAAGAATGTACATACCTTGGGAATTCCCTGGCGGTCAAGTGGCTAAGACTGCCTTCCACTTGCAGGGGGCTCAGACCTAAGATCCTGCATGCCGCATGGTGCTGCCAAAAAAAGTTTTTTTTAAGTACACACTTTAGCTTAAAAATGCAAAACAATAAAAGCAAATTAAAATGGTAATGTCAAAGATCACTGATCAGAAACCAACACAACATGGTAAAGCAATTATCCTCCAATTAAAAATAGATTTTAAGTAATTAGCATCCAATTAAAATAAATAAATTTATATTAAAATAAATTTTTAAAATAATAAGAAAAAAGATCACAGATCACCATAACAAACAAAATAATAATGAAAGCCTTTGAAAGACTGGAAGTATTGCTAACACATGACGCAGAGACATGAAGTGAGCAAATATTGTAAGAAAAACACTGCTAGTGGGCTTGCTCCGTGCAGGTTACCACAGACTTTCAGTTTGTAAAAAATGCAGCACCTGTGAAATGCAAAAAAGGGCAACATGATTAAATGAAGTCTGCCTGTAATTTGAAACTATGAAAAATCCTCATCACACATTCAATGTAGTTATTAATATTTATTTATATTAGTATGGATTCATGGTTCCCTATTTTATTAAATGATTGTCCTCCATTATTATCACAACTTGCTCGAAAGCTCAACATTTATCAGTTTGGGCCAGTTTTAACCTAGTTGGCTACTATAGCTTTAAGGGTATGTTTGACATTTAATATGTTGAAAGTTTTCAAATATCTGACAAGGCAATTCCCCTTTCCACAACACTGTTGTCTTTTTCAGAATTATTTTGGCTATTCCTGCAGATTTTTTCTCTTTCCATATTGAGTTTAGAATTGGATTTGTCAAATTATGTAAGAATTTCAAATGAAATCTTTGTTAATACTCTTTCGAATTTATAGAAGAGAAGGAAAAGGAAAGTGTTTTCCCTGGGAACATTAAATGTTTCTTCACTTCATGTCGCTCTATTTTATGTCCTTTATTATATTGTTGCAATTCTGTTCATAAAGTGTACATATTTCTTCTTGGGTTTCCCCGCTGGCTCAGCAGTAAAGAATCCAGTTGCAATGCAGAAGACGAGGGTTTCATCCCTGGGTCGGAAAGATCCGCTGGAGTAGGAAATGGCAACCCACTCCAATCTTCTTGCCTCGGAAATCTCCTGGACAGAGGAGCCTGGTGGATTACAGTCCATGGAGTCACAAGAGTCAGACCCTACTCAGCAACTAAACCACCACATAGTTCATCTTCAGGCTCATCCTAGGCATTTCATAAATTTTATCACAGTTAAATAGCATCCCCTATACCAGACACACACAAATATTTCTAAATTAGTTGTCACTAATTTGTGCCCACACCTTGATTTCAGACTTCCGCTCTTCAGAAGTGTAAAAGGATACATTTCTGTCGCTCAGTCACCCCATTGGTGGTACTTTATTATGGCAGCCTTGGAAACCAGTCCGATGTAAGTATCTACAAATAGTGGTCTGATAAGCTAGTGATTGGGCTTCCCAGCTGGTGCAGGGGTAAAGAATCCGATGAAGACGCTGGGGAAGACTCTTGCCCACGTCTTCTCCCGGTGGGGCCTTTTTCTCGTGCTGTGCTGATGCTCCTTGGCATTCCTGGGCTTGTAGATCATTACTCCAGCCTCCACCTCTGTCCCCACGTGAAATTCTCCATGCAAGTCTGTGTCTTTCCTCTTCTTAAAGGATTACCAGTCGTGTCAGCTGAAGCGTCCACCCTGCCTTGGTGTGATCTGACCTTACATAATTATCTCTGCAATGACTCTATTTCCATAAGACAACATTCTGAGGTCCTGGGAAGAGTATGAATTTGGGCGGATACTGCTCAACTTGGTGCACACATATTTCACATTTTTTAGTGAAAGCTGTCTGTCTCTTTTCTCTGAATTTCGGCTGTGCTGGGTTTTGTGGTGGCACCCAGGCATCTCTTGTTGCAGGGCAAGGCCTTCTCTAGTCGTGGGGCACAGGCGGCAGTGACTGCAGTCTCACTGACTTCTCGAGTTGCTGTGCTGGCTTAGTTGCCCCAAGGCATGTACATCTTAGTTCCCTGACCGAGGATTGACGCCTGCATTGGAAGGCAGACTCTTGTTTGGGCTATTCACAGTCTTTTGTATTTCCACACAAATTTTAAAATTATTCATTTTATTTCTGTAAAAAAAAAAAAGCCCGTGGTATAGCAAAGAGTTGGACACGACTGAGCGACTGAACTGAACTGATAGTGATCGCATTGAATCTGTAGACTGCCTTGAGCAGCGTGCTCATTTTAACAATATTGCCAAGAACATTGTCTATCTTTCCGCATGTGTCATCATCAGTTTCTTTCATCAGTGTCTTCAGTTCAGTTCAGTTGCTCAGTCGTCTCCGACTCTTTGCAACCCCACAGATGGCAGCACGCCACGCCTCCCTGTCCATCACCAACTCCCAGAGTCCACCCAAACCCATGTCCATTGTGTCAGTGATGCCATCCAACCATCTCATCCTCCGTCGTCCCCTTCTCCTCCTTCCCTCAGTCTTTCCCAGCATCAGGGTCTTCTCCAGTGAGTCAGCTCTCCGCATCAGGTGGCCAAGGTATTGGGACTTCAGCTTCAATCAGCGTCTTACAGTTTCCCAAGTATATGTCTTTTGCATCCTTAGGTAGACTCATTCCTAAGTATTATATTCTTTTTGATGTGATGGTAAATGGGATTGTTTCCTTAATTTCTGTTTCTTTCTTTTTTTTTTTAAATTATTTATTTGGCTGCACTGAGTCTTAGTGGCAGCACATGGGATTTTCAGTTGCAGCCTGTGGGAATCAGTTCTCTGACCAGGGACCAAGACCTGGCCCCCTGCACTGGAAAATTCTGAAAGAGATGGGAATACCAGACCATCTGACCTGACTCGTGAGAAACCTGTATACAGGACAGGAAGCAACAGTTAGAATTGGACATGGAACAACAGACTAGTTCCAAATAGGAAAAGGAGTACATCAAGGCTGTATATTGTCACCCTGCTTATTTAACTTCTATGTAGAGTACGTCATGAGAAACGCTGGGCTGGAAGAAGCACAAGCTGGAATCAAGATTGCCGGGAGAAATATCAATAACCTCAGATATGCAAATGACACCACCCTTATGGCAGAAAGTGAAGAGGAACTAAAGATCCTCTTGATGAAAGTGAAAGAGGAGAGTGAAAAAGTTGGCTTAAAGCTCAACATTCAGAAAACAAAGATCATGGCATCTGGTCCCATCACTTCATGGCAGATAGATGGGGAAACAGTGGAAACAGTGGAAACAGTGGCTGACTTTATATTTCTGGGCTCCGAAATCACTGCAGATGCTGATTGCAGCCATGAAATTAAAAGACACTTACTCCTTGGAAGGCAAGTTATGACCAACCTAGACAGCATGTTGAAAAGCAGAGACATTACTTTGCCAACAAATGTCTGTCTAGTCAAGGCTATGGATTTTCCAGTGGTCATGTATGGATGTGAGAGTTGGACTATAAAGAAAGCAGAGTGCTGAAGAATTGATGCTTTTGAGCTGTGGTGTTGGAGAAGACTCTTGAGAGTCCCTTGGACTGCAAGGAGATCCAACCAGTTCATCCTAAAGGAGATCAGTCCCAGGTGTTCACTGGAAAGGACTGATGTTGAAGCTGAAACTCCAATTCTTTGGCCACCTCATGCAAAGAGCTGACTCATTGGAAAAGACACTGATGCTGGGAGGGATTGGGGGCGGGCAGGAGGAGAAGGGGGTGACAGAAGATTAGATGGTTGGATGCCATCACTGACTCGATGAACATGAGTGGGTGAACTCCAGGAGTCAGTGGTGGACAGGCAGGCCTGGCGTGCTGTGGTTCATGGGGTCACGAAGAGTCAGAGACAACTGAGTGACTGAACTGAACTGAGATGAGTGCAACTGTGCAGTGGTTTGACATTCTTTGGCATTGCCTTTCTTTGGGATTGGAATGAAAACTGACGTTTTCCAGTCCTATGGCCACTGCTGAGTTTTCCAAATTTGCTGGCATCTTGAGTGCAGCACTTTCACAGCATCATCTTTTAGGATTAAAAATAGCTCAACTAGAATTCCATCTCCTCCACTAGCTTAGGTCCACTTGACTTCACATTCCAGGATGTCTGCCTCTAGGTGAGTGTTTCCACCATCCTGATTATCTGGTTCATAAAGATCTTTTTTGTACAGTTCTTCTGAGTATTTTTGCCAGCTCATCTTAATATCTTCTGCTTCTGTTAGGTCCCTACCATTTCTGTTTTTTATCGAGGCCATCTTTGCATGAAATGTACCCTTGGTATCTCTAATTTTCTTGAAGAGATCTCTAGTCTTTCCCATTCTATTGTTTTCCTCTATTTCTTTGCATTAATCACTGAGGAAGTCTTTGTTATCTCTCCTTGCTATTCTTTGGAACTCTGCATTCAAATGGTTATATCTTTCCTTTTCTCCTTTGCTTTTTGTTTCTCTTCTTTTCACAGCTATTTGTAAGGCCTCCTCAGACAGCCATTTTGCTTTTTTGCATTTCTTTCTCTTGGGATGGTCTTGATCTCTATCTCCTGTACAATATCATGAACCTCCAACCATAGTT